>JAQBSW010003670.1:0-79475 GCA_029291075.1 Eudiplozoon nipponicum
GGGGACATCATGCAACTATCCGTCTGGATCCAACATCGTCGACTTCAATGGTTCGGGCACGTACTACGCAAACCCGAAGACGAACTGGTACGGCAGGTGATGAACCCAGGTCAATGTGCAAACTGGCGCCGCCGCCGAGGTGGGCAACTGAAGACATGGCTTGCAACAATCAAATCGGACATGGAACTCCTAGGTTTACGCAATGTTTATGGTCCGCGTCACTGGGAGCGTCATTGGCCCTCTTTATGTGCCGAAATGGCTGCCAACCGCCCGGCATGGAGAGGCTTAATTCGGGATATCAATGGAGCCGGCTTATCCTCTAAAAGGAGTCAGCCGCAGTAAAGTAAAGTAAGAATAAAAGACAAGGATAATTGTGATCAACAACATGCCTTCTTGAGATTTTTATTTTCAAATTTTGTATTATTATAATTGATATGTTATGCGTTATATCATCATGTTAGTCAACTGTAACACGCGGCTCCGCGTTACAACCCAACGATGTTCAATTTTGACAAATATAATGCTCTTTAAGGTCAAACTCTGTTTTTACACAATATTTCTCTTAACTGTGATTTTATAAACAAAACCCTATTAATTACAATTAAAATTGCAGTTCAAGAAATCTCAATTAAAACTGCTTGAAACTAACAGAGATTGTTTCTTAAAATCACAGTTAAGAGAAATATTGTGTAAAAACAGAGTTAAACTATTTGACCTTAAAGAGCACTATATTTGTCAAAATTGAACATCGTTGGGTTGTAACGCGGAGCCGCGTGTTACACAACAATACATACAATCAATTGCTAGGCATGGTTCTCATTCTTTGCATAATGTTACACTCACATTATACCTTAATTTTTCCTATTTCGACGATGAATCTATTACTCTTTACAGCCGAACTTTCTGATATTGATATATAGTACAGTACAAATAGTGAGATTTACTATTCTATATTCAATTCTATTCTAATGCTATCAACAAGCACATCATAAGGAATAAATGTGTTAACGGTTCTTTTAAAGGTCACAATCAATAATGATTAGCCTGTAGATAACGTAACATTAAATAGCACTCTTGCTTGTGTGTTACAGGGCCTTCTACTTTTACTTTTTCTTGAAGTTATTCTTATTCTGGCTATTTAATTTTATCGTTCTTGCAGACGCTCTATATCTGTAAAATAAAAATAATTTTCGAGCATGAAGTCGTTCGTTTTATAATATATAAGCATACACATTTTAAAATATTATACATTTTTACTTTGCATCTTCTATTTTTGATTTCAATTAGTTTGTATACTTGTCCCACATTTACTATGTTTATTTGCGACACATGTTATCCCAAAAATAATGATATATATAGTTGATTCCAACGTTAATCATGTAGTACCAAAGGAAGAAGACCTTTTAGAACTGCCAAAGAGATATTATGAATGCGATATTTGTTGTGCAAAGGTAAAAACAAAAGCAAACTTAAGGGCACACCAGATTAAAACGCATAAACTAGTAAGCGTAAGTCTCTAACTTTTACTTAAGTCTCCCAATGATATTGCGTTCTTGACTCGTAAAAAGCACAATGTTCGGTGTATTTTCTTCTGCCCGGTAGTTAACTGTGGTAGGAATCATTCTTCAGGCAAGGGTTTTGTGAAATACTCCCATGTAAAACAGGTATCTAGTATTGATTAACCATAGCATTATCAAGTTGTACATATGCAAAAAATATATTCATGTGAGAGCTGTAAATTATCGTTTGCTACCCCATCTGCATTGTCTCATCATTCTAAAGAATGTGGTCTTATATTTAGTTGTGAAGTATGCGGAAGTGTATACAAACGGAAGAAATTTTTATTACAGCATCAAAGGAGAAATAATACTTGTCAATCAAAACGAGACATTTCTGTTTGCTCTTCTACGTAAGTGCTCATTTAAAACTACTTTTATCTTCTTTGCTTCTGATGTCAAATAAATGTATTATTACTATTAACTAAATGCCTTACCTTCATTGTTAAATTCTATTATACTAGAATTAAAATATTTAAAATTCAGCATTATATATTTAAAATAATTAATGTTCTTCATTAATCTCCATCTTAATGACCCTGTTAAAGTAGAAACTGATTCTATTCTCTGTTTTTTTCATTTAAAAATATCTCGTTCCAAACAAAAACCAAATAAGTTTATTATTAAAAACCTCGTTTGAAACTGTTTGTTATTATCAATTTTACACTTCATTTTATAAGATATGTCTAGTGCCGTATTTTCTCAATTTGTATTTTGCTGACAACTTTTATTCAGATTTAATACGTGAGTGATATTGATTAGCCACATCATCAATTGATTAAACATATTACTCTCTCTTTCGCTTTATTTCTATTGTTTTTTATGTAGAGGTCTTCTTTAAATGCATATAGCAGTTGTTTCTGTTGGTATGGCATAACATTAATTACATAGTTTAAATAGATAGATTTGTCTAAATAAGAGTTACATGCATTGTGTTTGTGTGATTTCTTTTTTACTTGATTTGGAGTACTGTGATACTCGTAATGATGTGCCAGGAAAATAGGACATGCAATATCAGGCCTAAAATAAGAGTTTGCTTCAGGTAGCGGAAGAAGTTTGTTCTAGCTTATTCATGCAACGCGTTCGAGAAACTTAACAGGTGAAGAAATAATAAATGCTCGTAAGAATCATGTTGCAAATAATCAAATGTATCATCTTGAACGGCGACAAAAACAATTAAAAGAAGAACTGTCTTTGGCGCTTCCATCAGTTCTCATGAATTTAACTCTTGCTTACCTTCAGGATGCAGATGTCGAAGTTCTCTCAGGTGGTATATTAGCCGACCTTCACTACACTGGTGATATTTTATTCTTATTCAGCGATCAAGATTCTACTTGGGCCACATTGCTTATATTAGCAGTCGCCGTTCCATCTTTCTATTTCAAAATTTGCATACACTATATCTAAGACAGTACTACAGGATCACTCATTACTGAGTTAAAATCTATGAATTAAAAATGAAGGTTTGGATGTAGTTGCCAGCTGCACATATCTCGATAGCAATATCAACTACTAAGGCATTTTGCATGACTAAATTTATATGAGAATCACAAACGCTTGAGTGGTCTTTTACCTGATCTGCGTTTTGACTAACGCAGCTTTCATTGTTCCAGTAATTTTCTTTCATCAATATATTTCGGCCAAGCTTACCGTAGGCCTTCATCAGTTGCATTTCACGAAACAAATGAAGCAAGTGTTTCGTGAAATGCAACTGATGAAGGCCTACGGTAAGCTTGGCCGAAATATATTGATGAAAGAAAATTACTGGAACAATGAAAGCTGCGTTAGTCAAAACGCAGATCAGGTAATTACAATTATTCCAGGTGCGCATCAATGCAACTCCTTGAGTGGTCTGTTCTATTAATTGTCTTTTATAAATTAAGAAGTGCCTCATTTTGCCTTCACGGCTGTGTGTACATTGCATCTGTATGCGCCATGTTATTTTACACTTGAGGGAATTGGGCTTGTAAGGTTAATGATTATACATATTCACAGGCGTTGATTGACCGTTTCCAGAGGAGCATAACCCTTGCAGATTATTGAATACTTATAAGTAATGCTGGTGTTCGTTGAAGTATTTTAGAATCCATGCATAGAAGCTTCTCGTCATACGCTAGTGCTATTTAAGTTTTTAAAGTTAAACATTTGAGATTTTGCAATTCGTTCGATCACCCTTGTTTGATGGACATGGCTCGTATAGATTATGAACAACAAATGCAAAACGCTGTTCTATACATACATATTTTTGGATCCGGAAATAAATGATTCCCGTTAGTAAGACTTATAAGGCTCCATCAGTTGCGCTGACTGGGTTGCAATCTACGTATTCATTCGGTCTAATTATTCATCAAAGCACTTCTTTCAGGCAGAGACAGATAAATAGTTGAAATTGTCCATAGTCAAATTTTGCACTACAGAGCCTGTTCGTCTACAAGGATGAGTCTACTCGTTCATCATAGTTCTCTTTGGAAACCTTATGCAATATGACATTGAATATTGCTCAATGTTGTTTTTGTTTCAGGCATCTGGTTGGGTCATTTGCTTAATTATTTTTTCCTAGATTTGCAGATTTATTTATCATGTTTTGTGTTATTATGAAGCACTTTAGGAAAAACCGCCTAGAAGCTTTATAGTCGAGGTCGTATTACCTTAAAGGTGATTTTGCGCAGGTTATATGTTGTTTCGAAATTTAGATGGTTTATTTTTTATGCTTTATAGATGTTTCTTCATCTAAGCTAAATGAATCTTTTACTAAGTCATGATTCTTTTCTCATTTGCTGATTATGTCATTGTTATTATTGTGGTTATTATATAATTTCTTTCTCTTTCCCGTGGCTATGCGACGGTGAAACATTTGTTTGAAATGTTTTTGTGTTGCTGTCGGTGATGAAGTTTGTTATTATTGTTATCTGATAATGCAATTTAGGAAAATAATTCTTTGCATTATTGTACTATTTTTACACGAGCTTGTTAAGATTTTATTTTCCTGCACAATTGCTTAGTATAAAGACACACCTTATGTCTCATGTATCATTGCATTGCGTATTTGCAATGGAGGTATGAAATCCCGACACCCAAAACTAATGGTTCTTCCTATTCACTAATTGTATATGCTTTTTGATTACGTTAAAAGAATTATATTTTGAATAGCAATAAGTGATTTGTGGATATAATTTTTTTTATTAGTAGCCAGCAACACGTAACCAAACTAGCAAAGATAGGCGTATATAAACTAAACTGGCAAATTCGTTTTGACTCGTTTGTTCAACTGATTCCGTTAAATATTCCACTCATTGTTACTGCCCGTATCATGTGATCATTTCCTTGGAATTTTAACAAAGTAAAATGTCTATTAATATATCATGGAGGTCTTTGTTTCTGATTAGCTCCTTGTAAATATAGCCGATATTTTCATGCATCATATAATGCACTTTGAAAAAGATGCTCATAACCGTAGAAATTCCGACCTGACGACCGGCGGGCACAAGCTAGTCAGCCAGGGAATAGTAGCATGAACCTTGCTGGATCTAAAAGGGACACAGCCATCATTCTGTTTCATGTGAAGCCTCGAGTTTGGTCTAACTGCGCGGTAACTTTTATTGTTAAATGTGAAGTGACGGAATGGGAGCAAGCGTGCCACTGTATTCTGGGCAGATAGTGCGCATCAGCCTGGGTTGGCATACTATCTAGGAGAAGGAAAAATGCGAATGCATATCTTTCTCACTAGGAATTGTCGACCTTGTGTTCTTTTACAGCCCACATATAACCATGAACAATACGAATTACAATAAGTAAATACTGCATCGACCGTCGCGCAGTATAAAACTAGTCGCTTTATCTGCTGAGCTATGCAGAGTGGGTAAGCGAAATCGGGCTACTACAGGAAACTTTATCTCCGATTCTGCCTTCTTTCCTTCCCTTTCCCCTTCTCAATCTTGCAATAACGCTCTTTTAGATACTATGAATATGTTTGGTGTCGATCATATAACTGAGCCCAATATCGGGTTTCAAAATATCGAAAATAGTTTAAGCAAAATATCATTAATTAAAGCGAAGTTAGATTTTAACATAGGCGAACTTAATTTGCGTTCATTAAAACAATTTGAGCAACATGAAGCTCTTGCGCGTATGTTGGATAAATTAGAAATCGACGTGTGCAGCGTATCTGAAACCAGAATACAAGACTACGTACATTACAGAACTGGTTGCACCATCTATATCTATGCGTTATTGGTTTGGAACATCTGGTTCCAAGAAGTTTTCTCGAACCGATAAATGAGGAGTTGGTATTGTCCTAAGCACACGAGCTGAAGCTTGCTTAATTGAATGGATCTCTTTAAATAGTCGTTTGTGTGGAGAACGTTTAAATACATCTACTAAAATCAATGCAACAAACCGTAATCAACGTTGCCCTTTCGTTGTATCTGCATATGCTCCTACCGATTGCAGCACAGTCGAAAGCAGGGACGCTTTTTACTCCGAACTAAGCTCCTTACTAAGTAGAGCACGAAGTTCAGATATAGTCTTGGTTATTGGTGACATGAATGCTCAAGTTGGGCGCTTAAGTAACGCAGAATTTCATTTCGGTGGAAGATACACTTTAAGCTCGACGCGCAATGATAATTGTGAACGGATTTTGGATAGTTGCGCGGAACATAGATTTTATTGAAGTAGTACATACTTGCGCCACATGGTGGCCTCCACCTCACGGACAACGGTGGACTCAGATAATGTAGCAATTAGTTATAGATGTCGTAGTTGCATCTAGGATTTTCAATCTTTTTGGAAAACGTCGACTCGGACCATGCACTTATCCGTTGTAGATTTAAACTAATTTTTTCCGGTAAAATAAATAAGAATAAACTCCAAATAGTTGTAAGCTAGCTCGAACAACAATCTTTCCAACAAAAATATGAAGATATTCTAAAGTCAAAGCTAACTGGTCTTGATGGCGAAAATCCGAATTTACTTTGGTCCAAGATAATTTATACTATGCACAATGCGGGTCCTATTGTGTGTGGTATTGTAGGCCTCTTTATAAAATCTATGGAGTTACTCGAAACAAGGCGCAAAATTCCACCTGACTCGGCTCATAATAATATTCGTTGCTGTATAAGACACCAACTTAAGCACAGTCTGAAGAAATGGAAGAAGTGTTCGCGTCAGATTATAGTCGCTGTTTATTACAAACTTATTCGCGCAACTGGTCCGAGAAAATTAAACGTTAGCGAAACTATAAATGAAAGTAACAACCATTTAATAACCGATAAAATAAGTTGTCTTGATAGGTGGATTGAACACTGTGTGTGTTAAGGTTAATTGCGTATCTTGCTCACAATAATACCGAGGAACTCCGGCGAAGGCGTGGAACTACAAAAGTGGTGGACGAGCAATCTGGCGTCCGGATATTGTACTCATTACGCAAGAGACGGATAGTGGTTTTCGAATGTCTGGCATAACATACAATAAAGATTGCATTGGCTTCGTGGAATAGTCAGATATACCCTATGTAACCATAACCTGTGCTCAAAATGACTATTAACTACAGTATGAAGCTGAATGAACAGTGTGATCCGATGCATACTAAGGTGTGGAACAGTGTCGTGTCGCCTATTGTCAATCAATTATTCAGTCTGTGAGCGGCTTCTATTGTAGTCAACCATTTGTAAACACGATTGCAGACGTAATTCAAACCGTTCTTAATACCATCTACGCGTTTATTGATTGATTAATAGACGGCTTTTGATGGGAGACATGTTTTCAATTTCATATTTGTGGGATCTTTCTGTTGTACTCCAGGATACAATTGTAAAGCAAACATTCCGAGCTGACCTTTTCTAATCAGCCACCCCTCGGTGCTGCAAGAAACGCCGACTGTCTAAAGTTGAAGCAATGTATGGGTATGCCCGCTTACGCATTTTACTTACCGGGCTACTAAGACCATTCCAATGTATTGCTAGCGCTGAGACAAGCAAACATGATGAAATTTTGTGGTGAACAGGCTCCAGTAAAGATGCATGGTTAGTTCTGAATTATGGGCTTAAAACCCAGTGCAGAGGTGACTTTGACTACCTTATATGTGTTTGTCTTAGTATATTTTTCTAGATGTAAATAGTCATTTCTAATTTCGGCCATTGATTTTGAAATTTTATCATTATTAATGACATCTTATTTAACCATTCATGTCCAGTTTACCACTGTTTTGCAAACGCCTTGCTTTTTTCTCAAGTAGTTCAGACAGTAATGACAACTCACCTGCTTCAAAGATTGCACAGAACGCTTTGAGCGATTTACAGATGGAAAGAGTGTGTATGGCCAGTTATGATAAACGTGATACGTTTAGTGCGCCAATGCCCAGCACCAATGATGAATCAATCAACCAAATTATCGATTCTGCACACTTGACTAGGATGCCGCATCAGTCGTTCAGTCAATCCCATGGTAGCAAGTGTAGTACCGTTATGATAGCTTCTGCTGCTTCTGATTCGGTAGCTAGTGATACAATAATAAATTCTACACTTGTTGGAGATGTATCGAACATCAATGAAACTTTGTTAGCCGAGAGGAGTCTTGGTTCTTGTCATCCTCTAGTGTCGCCAAGTAAAAAGATCGATGATGCTCTTAGAGAGGCGGTGCATACAGGTGCTATTAAGTCGGCGTCTCAATTGATGGACATGATTTCGCCATACCTGCATTTACTTCAACACAAATCGGAAAATATTGCTGTTAGTTTTTGTCAAATCAGTTTTTTTTTGCTTTGTCCTACGCTTGGTGTGATGCACATTGTATTTTACAGACGGGTATTTCATGTTTATTTTGCTATGTCGCTTTGTCAGGTAGTCACTAACCTTCTAATAAGTAACATTCGAACATTTAAGAATCTTTGACTTGTTTAATGAATCAGTTAGGCAAGTAATTCCACTAAGTTTAAGCCTATGCTTTTACCACTGGATGTTAAAAAAGCCACAGTTGTGGTTTGGCAAACGTGAAATTCTTGTGCGAGCCCAATATGTCTCGTTAGAAACACCAATTATACACGCTACCGTTGAGGAATTAGTAGATAGTTTGATAGCAGTCCCGGGCGTACGGTCGGTCGCTTTAAGCTGCTGGCTAGAATTAAACGACGGTTTCGATCCACCAAAAGTATATTGCGCTCCAAAAAAACTCGTTGTGGCTACTTCTTGTGGCAACACAAGAAATGATAGATGATGATGCTTCAATGTCATCCTTATCTGTCTTTTTAGCTCTTATGATTTACATAGCGACAGAGTTTGTTGGCTCACAATTGCGGCTGAAGTTTGGCAAAGAAACGCTGACTAAACCTGACTCATATCCTGTGTCTTACCTGTTCGTGCAGCTAGTGGTTGGCAAGTGGCTTGCCGTGCTTTACATAATGTAGGGCTTGTGGCAAATTGGCTTCGGGCCTGAAGATAGCTGGAAATGGTGGTGCAAGTACCAAAAGTCCACTTGTAATTTGCTCTTAATTTACACTTAACTCTAAAGAACACACCTAAAGTTTTCGAAAGACTGACGATTTATATATATATATATATATATATATATATATATATATATATATATATATATACTAACGAATCCAGAACAATGGCTGTAGATACTGGTAGAAATAAGATTTATTAATAAATGTTATTCCATGGAGTACGTTGTTTGTTCTTTATATATATATATATATATATATATATATATATATAAACCCCAGAAATTGGATTAACAAAGGCTTGGCACCGTCAGGAAAATCAGCTGTTTCCGATCATATATTGGAAACGGGGCACCCCGTCAATCTCGACCAATTTCACAATTCTACATAAAGCAAAATCAGAAAAATTATTATTTATTTATGAAGCCCTTTATATAAAACAACAAGCACCTGGCCTAAATATTGATAAGTTTCATCAACATGTATTCTAATCGACTGGCCACGAATAACAAAATTCAACAACAATTTACTAGTATCCAGGCAAGACCGAATTAACAAAACATTCAATCGGATTGGCAACAAACTGAAGAGGAAAAAAAGCAGATGCACATACCGTGACAGATATTTCCAAACAATATTACCGTTCAACACTGAAATCCGCATTTGTGCTGTCACCCAGTAAAGAACTCAGATCTGCGCAAAATGGTGAAACGAAGGAATACACACGGAAAAATAGCACTTGTACACGTAACAGCGAACAAATCGAACAGATGGTTAATTCTCAAGCCATCAATACAATAATGACCAGATCTCAGAAATCACTTTGCAATACAGTGAGAGGGACCTTTACATGCAAACAGGCCCACACACAGACGCATACACAATTACCAATTAGCCAAAACACGAAATAGAAATAAAACCGAGTCAGATTTGTTGCCACCTCCATATTCAAATGAAAACCCAGAATGTATATAAATGAAAGATTTTAGAGCGACGCTTAGTAGTCTCGAAATAAATGGCCATTATCCACTTTGTTATTAATGTGATTTTTCTTCCTAATTAGAAATATACTGTGTAATATTTGAAGGCAATGGACATAATAAAGAATATATATATATATATGTAATCCCTAGAATTATTGTTAAAAATCTCTAACTATTGGAAGATCTTAATAATTATGCATAGATCAGTATAAACTAGATTCTAAAAAATTAACAATGTTATGTGTGTTGTTTTGTTATCGGAAGCCATAACAGTAGTCTCCCTAAATAAGACCTGAAACAGTGGTTCCAGGTAATTTAAAGGAACGGGTTTGTATCACACACAATTTACCGCCAATCAATCTATTTTAGCATTCAATGGAATCGCAATGCTCAGTTAATTATATAAAGATTAAATTCGTTTATTATATTGTCTCTTTGGTTTTTGGGTCTCGTTTTAATTCCAGTTATAGTCAGTTCATAGATTGCACTGAAAATGCTAGTGTAAATTAAAATGGTTGTAAAATCCACCATTTCGTATTCCAGGAAAAAAAATATTTTAAATTAAAAATAAAACGAATGTAAATATTTATATAATTAAATTAACATTTGATGCGTGAGCGTTGATAACAATTACTTTAATTGCATTTCCTACACTATACAATACTTAATTTATAATTGCAAATGCATGTACATAATGAGTCAGGATTTTATATCAAAATCCTAACCTTGATTAAAGCAAATGTAAGTATTTGTAGCATCGATCGGTCGTCTTATCTGCTGGTTCCAGCTTATATATATATATATATATATGCATGTATATGCGTATTTATTAGGATGTACCCCGTTTGAAACCGAGCTTAACTGTTAAGAAGTTGTGCTGTACTTGACTCAGACATACATTGCTTTTTACTACAAATTGTAGGATGAAATGTCTTTATGCACAGATGCAAATTCCTCGTCACCTGTGTCGTCGCTGCTCACATCACGTGTGCTGCCAATTGTAGAGGATAAAGGCAAGCTCTCTCACATGCAACTACAGCCGATGGTTGTTCAACTCAACAGCGATAACTCCGTCTTTCTACCGGCAACTGCTGTTGCGCCAAACTTCAACTATGGGCCAACTGCTACGAAACTTGCCCACTTTAATCAAGCGTGCCCTCCTAATGCAACAAATATCAGCCAGCCGACAGGTTATTTTATTTCTACTCAACAAACAACGCCAAATTCAGGTTACATTAGTTTGACTCTGCCAACCTCGACTGTAAATAATTCGTACTGCTATTCGGGTCTCTCAAATATCAATTCTAGTGGTAGTTGTGGTCTTTTTCCTATTCCAGTTATGAATAATTGTGTTTCGTCGACAATGAACGATGCGTCTGTAGCCAATTCGAAGAGTGATAGCACAATTTCCATAATAACATCGTTTGGAGCCGTTGCCTCCAACTTAGTCACTCAGCCGTCTTATTTTATTAATGAAGGTTCCCAGAATCCGATTATCTGTGTTTCTCACAGTAATAACAACCTGAAGTGTGGAAGCATAAACAGCAGCAACAGCTCTGGTTTGATTGTCTCAGATTATTCTCCTTCAGCTCTTTGTTCAGTCGCTGTCTCCTCCTCGAGTTTTCCAATGTGTTCTATGGCCACAGACAGTTCAACTGCATTGCTGGTATCCGATAGACCAGCCACTAATTTGCCTCTATCTTTATCGACTGTCAGTTCAGTGCACTGCATACCCCAGTCAATGCCAAATATGACATCGTCAGTGGTTTTGTCAGGAGATGCAGCTGATGTTCACTTAGATTTCGAACGCATAAATCAAAATGACATTGTTCCCTGCCTTCAGTTTATGCATCAATCGTCTCATAATCAAATTAATAAAAATAAAACGTATGCAAATGAAAATTGTTTGACAAATAAACAAAATGGTAGTCACTCTAACGGTGACGCAGAAAAAGGAATTAAAAGTACGTGTGCGCGGTTAGCTTTTGCAACTAGAAAAATAAAGGCAGTTAATGGTACGAGGCTCAATAAACCAAAAAGGAAGAAAAGATCTGTCTCTATCAAATCAATAAAGCGAAAATGCGCTGTTTTCAGCGTTAGTTCATCAGTAAAAAATAGCGACATTTCTTCTCTTGGTATAACTGAAGACGAACTCGGTTCCCCTGATGAAAGTGCTGACTCATGTTTGAAGCCAATTCAATCCTATATCAACAGTGCTGGTACTTGTGATTCTATTCAAAATGAATCGCGTGTAGTGGAAAGTTCGCCTACCTTAATTACCTCATCAAAGCAGGCAGGTCCACTTGTTACCAATTTTAATGCTGTCTAGCTTTTGAATTAATTATTTTATTGCTTTCTTACTTAATTACGATAAACACTACTCTGTCTAGGCAAGTAACACTGAATAGGCGAAAATTGTTGGAGTCTGATGTCAAACACAATTATCTGGTGAGGCCCGGTTAACTCCTTAATATTGGCCCACGCTCTTCTAAAATCTATTGTATGGGAGATCGAGATCTCCGTTTTGTGTGCGTGTGTATGCAATATTGTTTGTATTTATGTGTCTATGTATGTTTGTATGTATGTATGTATGCATGTATGTATGTATGTATGTATGTATGTATGTATTCATGTATGCTTGTATGCATGTATGTATGTATGTGTGTGTGTATGTATGTATATATGTATGAATTTCTATATGTATTTTGTATGTATGTATGTATGTACGTATGCATGTATGTATGTATGTATGTATGTATGTATGTATGTATGTATGTATGAATGAATTTATGTATCCATGCATGTATGCATATATGCAGATGTGTATGAATTTCTTTATTTATTTATGTACTTACATATGTATGTATACACGTATGTAAGTAAGTATGTATGTATGTATATATAAATGTATGTATGTACTTATGCATGTATGTATAAATGAATTTATGTATGTATGTATGGATGGATGGATGTATGTATGCATGTATTCATATATGTATGAATTTCTCTATGTATTTATGTATTTATATATGTATGTATACTTGTATGTATACATGTATGTATGCATGCATTTATATACACATGTATGAATCTACTTATGCATGTATGTGTGCATGTATGTATGAATTTATTCATGAGCTTATTTTGCGCTCAGCATCCATTATCTGTTGAGATTAATTGAATTAAAATATTCAGTGAGGTCTTAATAGTAATATTTTCATTGATTTCATGACCGGTCTTTTATTACCTATCTTTATCCTTATTATTTAGTGAACAATTTATTGATTTTCCTCGAAGAACTTTCGTGACATCTAACTTCAACACTGGAAATTTTAATATTGTTCTGAATAACTGTTTTCCTTTTCAATAACCTATTACGTGAACTTGCACTGATATGTGTGAGCTGACTTGCAAAAGGAAAGCTACTTAGGAAGCTGCTCTAACATCAACATAATATGAAGATTCTTGTATTGTTACTTTTATATATATATATATATATATATATATATATATATATATAGAAAAAAAACACATACCAACAATTTACTAACATCCGACGAGCCCTAACACCAGTTAGATCAGCGTCAATTCACATTCAATCGGATTGGTAACGGAGTAAACATGGCTGAAGTAAATGCATCACTGTCATCGATCAACACCGCAATCCGTGCATCCTGCTCTGTTACTAAGGTGACAAAGTGAAACTCAATGACAAGGCGATATGAAAGACAACATACAGAGGAAATTTGTGCACGTTACAGCCCGATGAAAATCCAATCTATCAATACATGAATATCCAAATCTCAAACCTCATTCCGTAATTTTGCATAGGGTGTTATGCACCATTTAACAAAATAAGTTCAAATAGAACCAGGAAGATAAACCAAAGTAATCATGAACGAACTGTATAATCCCATGTAAACATGCGTTTCCTGCTTACTGGTGACGCATAAGTCGGAGCCGGTATTACGCCCTATACCGACTATATATTTAGCCAAGGGATGTGGGACAATTGGACGGTACAATCTCCTAGACGAATGTGTATTCGAGCAGTAACTGGGTTAATTTCAGATAAAGTCTTCAGCAATGCGACTTCAAGCCAACATATATATATATATATATATATATATATATATATAGAATATAAATGCCGAACCTGTAAAGGGTACCAACACTACGGTTTCCCACTCGGTATATGTTGATAACACAATAGATTGTGAGATATGCGAAACTTCACCGAAATTGTGAATTGTGACTACATATGTACACGTGTTACTCTTGAAAATCCATAGGCTCAGTCTGGAACGGTAATAATGACCCATGAACGTAAACAGACACGCCAAATAAGACATGCGCGCATTCATTCAGAAATTAACTCGCAATAAACTACCGACAAGAAATATAAGTAAAACGGAAAATAGGACTAGCAACAATCCACTTAAGCAAATAAACCGAAAATATATTTAAATGAATAATTGTAATGTTTAGTTGCGAGTTTTCGAAATTAACCGGCCATTATCCAAAATACACATTCACTTTGTGATTAAATATTTTTCTTCCTGATTACAAAATATATACATGTCTGTGTGTTTGTGTGTAATAGATTGTTTGATTGCCGTTGACGTCATTCTAATAAGGAACGATTAAAATTTAATAGAGCTGGACCAGTCTGAATTAGGTTGTTCGCCTCCATTTTAAACAAAATTTAATTTGTTCTGTATTCGGGCAGGTCAGCCTCAAGTTCACCAGAAATCGAAAAAAAATGAATCAGAACTCTATTATAAAATGTGTTGTTATTTTTTTAACTGTAGTTGATAACTGATTCCCGTGGAGCTGGTTATTTTACTGCGTACCAAGCGGTAAAATCATATTTCGCGCCGGTAACTTATGTCAGCTGATAGGCGTATGTTTTTTTGCTGATAAACTACACTTTTTCATTTCGTTTTGCTTTACTTTCATTTTCTTATAGCCAAACTCCAATGCGGTACTTTCTAATTCCACGTGTATAGGCAACTGCGGTGAGTTAATAATAAATACACCGACAAAATGTGCTGATAGCGTCGCATTTGCTGACCAATCAAAAGGAACTGCAACTAACAACAATGATCTAACTGCACCAGTCTCGACTTTTTCTGATGATGCGACACTTTCAACTTTTGACTCAATAACGCCCCCGCCGATCAGCAAACTGATACCCAGTTTGTTTGACGAGACGTCGATTGAAGCGTTTCTTGAGCCAAATGGCTTGGTTTCAGTTAACACTGCCACAGACGATGGTGATATTAGTGAATTCCTTGGCGGACTGTTCAGTAACGCCTGTGTTGAGGCCACGTTTCCTTTGCCTCCAGATCTCCTAACAGGTAATTCCTGTGCAAAAATGTATTTGAAATTCTCCCACAGGTGTTAATTTAATATAGAATTTTGCTCGCACAACGAGCATCGATTTAATAAATCAAATTTACACATTAATTAATTTATGATCACTTCAGCTCGAAGTCTGCTTTTCTCATTGGGCTGACTGCTTCATTCTTATACGGGCGCTTCTGCGAGGAATTTCTGTTGAAATAATGTCTGCCCTAGATAAGACCTTTTGTTCATTATTTGTCTTAAAGGTGGCCATTGCCACAAGACCCAAATAACATGGGCGACGGAGCCCAGGTGGTAGCTCACGTAACTCTGTCAGTAGGTGTATCCGAATCAAACATTTTTCCGGCTTTCGTCAAAACACATCACTGACATCGGAAAAATGTTATGGTGCTAACTGAACTAATTTGTTTATAGGCTCGCGACGACTATTACGTGTTGCATGTTTATTGGTTCAAGGCAACAAAGAATATACACCTATTATATATTTAGTTGAATAATGTCATGATTGCCATGAAACGTGATTACTGGTATCGTTGGAGAGTTTATGGATTTGCTGAACAAACAAGTAATCAGAATAGATGCTTTTGGAATTTTTGATGATATTTCGCACTTCCGCCATTTTATCTAAAATTTCAGTTATCTGGGGTTTTAGTGCAAATTATTTCTGATTTTGGTTTAATTGTATACTATTTTAAATCGAGGTAAAGCGATTGCATCCGGTAAGTTATTCTTTTCCGCCGCGTATTGCTTCTCGCTCAATCGTGTTTAAGTTCGTCAATATTGAAACGTACAATGGTAAAGGCCATTTGCAAAATCGACTTGTGCATCAAGTTTGGTTTTTTAATAAGAAGGGTGGTGATATCGTGGTAATTTTGGTAAGACTATAAATAACTCGGTACAGCATGTCCAATACATTAATAGTGAGAACAAAACGTTTGTCTGACTGATCATTTTCCATTAATTCGAACTATTGATGTTCGAAGCACTGCATTATCTTGACGTTCTATCTATTTAAATCGCATTGCCATTTGTTAAAAACTAATGGGTATTAACTCGTCATGATGATCCTCATAATTAGTTACACATCAACACGCCTGAGTTTATAGGTTGATGACTTCAGTTTAAAACAGAATTGATGAAACTGCCTGTTTATAAATTAACTAATAGAGAACAATGTCATCTTTGTATAAATTACTTGATTCTTTTTTGCTTGGACTATATTCATTATCATTAACTAAGAAGCACTAGAATGGGCAAGTTTATGATAAAATCTAAATTTAAACAAGACCATAATAAGAGGTCTAGTTAATTCAGCTACCAGGGTTTTCCGGTGGCATCGGATGCTTCGGCGTTTGCCGGAAGTTCAAAACTTGCTTGCCTTTCCATTGCTGCTCTTCGTAAAATTTGTAAAACACTGGAATTTACATTTGCTTTCAGTATATATGCATTGCGGTTTGATCCGCGCTAGCCAGTTTGTCGTCGTACTCGGACGATGATCCTGGAAGCTGAAAACGCGACAGTACGTGTGATGGACGATTGGTTTGCTATTTTGTTGTACGACTGATAAGATACAATTGGATTGGTGTTTACTCCAAGCTCGCAAACTTGATTTAAAGAACTGTTACCACCACCCGCGCAATCAATGATTGCTCAATAACGACGTAGTTGTGCACTAAACTGTGATCCTGGCTATTTATTATTGCTCTGTCGACATACGTTGAGGCATAAATACAAAGTTTGCTTAAATGAAATGTGTTCTAAATGTTAGATGATTTAAGCGAAACAATGGCGGTGAGTCACATTGATGTTGGCACTCAAGACGACTATGCTATCGACAGAGAGATTCAGGCCTGCCTGGTGACACCACCGCCCTTGCCGTTTGCCAGTTGCTCTCATAATCAGCGTAATCAGTCTACCGCCGCCTGCATGCCCTTGAATTTATCCTTCAATGACGATTATGATGACGTTGATGCCAGTTTTGTCAATGGAAAGGGACACTCAATGTCGTTTGCATTTGCGCAAGATGCTCCGTATAGTTCTATAAATAGATCAACTGTTCGAAAGAACCGCGAGCAGCACGCGAGTGAGGTCAATACGGATGTGGCTGTATCGCCTTTTGATTCAACAACCTTACCAGCTGTTTCGTGTAAGTTTAACCACAACATATATATATATATATATATATATATATATAAAAGTAAAACAACATTGTGCAATAGAACTTATTATTAATAAATTGTGTCTGTAAAAACAACATTGTGAAATGGAATAATATTTATTGTAAAACAACACACACCTATATATATATATATATATATATATATATATATATATATATATATATATATGCATGTGTGTATGTTGAATGGCAAACCATGACAAATACAACTTACAGTGATTATATACTGAATCGGCCGTCGCGCAGTATAAAAAGGGTCGCCTCATCTTCTGAGCCGCGAAGGGTGGATAAGTAAAATCGGACTACTGCAGGCAACTTTATCTCCGATTCTGCCTCCTTCCCTTCCCCTTCCACTTCTCAATCTAGAAATAACAACCATAATACTACGAATATGGTTGATGCAGATCATTTCACTGAGCCCAATATCAGGTTGCCAAATATCGAAAATAGGTCTAGTAGACGATCATTCATTAAACCTAGGTTAGGTTTTATTGTAGGCGCATTTAATGTGCGAAAATTAAAACAACTTGGACAACAAGAATCTCCTGCACGTACGTTGGATAAATTAGAAATATACATATGTTGAGTATCTGAAACTATAACACTGGATCCTACGTGCATTACAGAACTGGTCGCACCATCCGTATCTTCGTGTTATTGACATCGAACATATGGTTCCATAGAGTTCTCTCAAGCCGGTAAATGGAGCGTTGTACTTAGCGCACGAGCTGAAGCTTGCGTAATTGATTGGATCCCTTTAAATAGTCGACTGTGTGCGGCTCGTTTAAATACATCTACTAAAATAAATTAACAAAACCGTTGTCAACGTTGCCTCTTAGTTGTATCTGCATATGCTCCTAACGATTTCGGCACATACGAAAGCAATGATGCCTTTTACTCCGAACTAGACCCCTTACTAAATAGAGCACGAAGTTCAGATGTAATATTGGTTATGGATGACATGAATGCTCAAGTTGGGCGCTTAAGTAATGCAGAATTTCATTTAGGTGGAAAATACACTTTAGGCTCGACAGCAACGAAAATGGTAAACGGCTTTTGGATAACTGCGCGGAACATAGATTATATTTAAATAGTACAAACTTCAGACGTAGTGTTAGACGCTGCCGTACATGGCATCCTCCAGCACACGGACAACGGTGGACTCAAATAGATCATGTAGCAACTAGTTATAGATGGCGTGGTTTTATCTAGGATTGTAGATTTTTTTGGAACACTTGTCGTCTCGGACCATAAACTTATCCGTTGTAGATTTGCACTGAAATTTTCCGGGAAAATTATTAAGAATAAACCCAAAATTTATGTAGGCAAACTCGAACAACCTTCCTTCCGACAAACGAATGAAGATATTCTAAAGTCTAATCTAACTGGTATGGATGGCGAAAATCCGAATTTACTTTGGTCCAAGATAAGTTCCACTATGCACAATGCAGATACTACTGAATGTGGCATTGCAGGTCTACGTAGAAATAATCATTGGCTTTTTGTAAAATCTATGGAGATACTCGAAACAAGGGGAAAAATTCCACCTGACTCGACTCATAATAATACCCGTCGCAATATAAGACGCCAACTTAAGCGCAGTCTAAAAGTCGATCTCGAAAACTTTTGGACCAGAAAGGCTGAAGAAATGGAAGTAGCTTTCGCGTCAGGTAATAGTCGCTGTTTGTTCCAACTTATTCGCGCAACAGGTCCGAGAAAATTAAAAGTTAGTGAAACTATAAATGATAGTAACAACGATTTAATAACCGATAAAATAAGTCGTCTTGACAGGTGGGCTGAACACTTTAGAGATCAATTTTCTTGGCCACCCGCGTCAGTTCCGATTCCCGAAAGCATGTCTGCATCAACAGTGTGGAATGTTAGTCTCGAAGAACCATCCGAGTTAGAAGTACGCGATGCAATCCTATCTCTTAAACGCCGCAAAGCCGCAGGCCCCGATGATTTGCTTCCGGGATTGTTTAAGGATGGTGGCGATATAATTTCAGGAGCGTTGACCAAACTTTTTCATACTATATGGAATGAGGAAACCGTACCACTTGACTGGAATGAGTCGACCATCATTCCTATCTTCAAAAAAGGCAATCGTAATTCGTGCGATAACCATCGTGGTATAAGCTCGACTCCAGTCGTATCTAGGTTATTTGCTTCGATTATCCTACGTCGTCTTAGCGCTTCACGTGAATCACAAACAAGAGAAGAACAGGCCGGATTCCGCGCAGGACGAGGTTGTATAGATAATATTTTTACGTTAAGGCAAGTTCTCGAACAGAGACATTTATATCACCGTCCCACAATAGTCGTCTTTCTAGACTTCAAGGATGCATTTGATTCGGTAGATCGCAATGTTCTTATTCCATATTTTGTCGAAAAGCGGTGTGCCCAAAAAATTTGTTTATATTATACGCGCTCTCTACACAAATATTTTTGGTCGCGTTAAGGTCTACATCGAATAAACGTATATCTTTACAACCAGCAGTGGATTTATTCATGGTTTTACACTTCACCCTACTTGTTTAATTTTGTAATCGATACTATTATGAACAACACTCTTCCACACATTCAGGATGCAGGTGTTGAAGTTCTCCCGCGCGGTAAACTAGTCGATCTTGACTATGCGGACGATATCGTACTATTATTCGACAATCAGCATGCTGCCCAGACCACCTTAGCAAACGTTGTTCCGTCTTTCGGTATGAAATTCGCACCCTCTAAATGTAAGATACTGTTACAGGATCACCCACCACTCACTCCAACGTTGCGACTGCAGAATGAAGATCTTGATATAGTTGACAAGTGTGCATACCTTGAGAGCTTTATCAATAACTTAGGCAACACGTCCGACGAGGTTAGAAAACGAATCGCGAAAGCTAGAGTACCTTTTTCGAACCATCGTCATTTAAGTAGAAACGCGAATATTTCACTCTGCCTTAAAGGTTGTGGTTAAAATGCATCTGTACGCGCAGTCTTACTATACGCTAGTGAAACTTGGCCTCTTACAGGCATTCGATGATCTTTTTTTTGAGAAGTATAGCACATGTTAGTTACCAACAACGAATAACTAACGTTGACATCCGTATACGTAATTTTGGATTAGCCAATAAGTGCTCTTCATTTGGAAAACAAATAAGGCTCCATCAACATCGTTGGCTCGGTCACGTTTTGCGTATGCCCTCATTTCGATTGCCCAGTAGACCTTTGTTCTGTCATACAGCACCAGATTGGCATAAGAAGGTGAGCAGATTTTTACATGGTAGAAAAAGTTGAAGCCACTTACATCCAGGACCCACTCGTCTGCCAGGAGGGGATCCTCGTGCGCACCATACTTATTGGTTAGAAAACCTTCGCGATATGGCATCGAATCGAGCTCAATGGGGTCTTGTGCAGATGTATAGTAGAATCATCTACGTAACTTTCTTTTCTTAGTAGGGCAAAGTTAGCTACGAGCTTTGGTCTGTTTATGATGTGATACAGTGAAATCCGCAAGGAAGTTGTATTGCTGATGTCGCCTTGCCCGAATGCTAACTTGGCCATAATGTTGTTGTGGAGAGGTTTAGTTTGCTTCGTTTTTGTTAATTATCCTGATAAATTTACTTATAGTAACTAAGTATTCCTTCTCTCTCTCTGCCTCTCTCTTTCTCGTAAATCTCACTAATAATTTCTCTAGAATATCATTTCCGTTGTTATTTATATTTTTCACTCCTTATGGTTATATGGCAGTGAAACATTAGTAACCTTTGACTTTTGTATGGCTGGACATGATGATGATGAAGGGAATGGTAGCTTTCGAGTATATGTTGTGACTGAAAATTGAACATGATTGCAAGCGTAATTAATCAAGTGGTCTGCTTTCATCATTGTTAGGCATTCATGAAATACTTGTTTGTATTTCTGTAACTCTGTCGCGAACCGGAGCACGTTTGATTTGGAGTCTGATAGCTCATCCACTACGCCATCCAAGCCGTGCAACAACTGCAATATTCAGTTAAACGTCAACTTATGTTCGTTGGTCAGTCATTTCTTTTTGATATCATTTTTGATCCAAAGTTGCAGCTTGCCAACATTTTCACCATGACACAGGGACATGATATGTAACATTTAGTTAGATAAGTAGTAATTATATTTTCATTATCATAATCTGGAACAAATCTCGTAGAAAGCTTTGTATTTTTATTCAGGCTAATTGGTTTGGTTAATAATTTCCCTTTTTTATTAAACAAATAAACGTATTTATTTTGTCATTCTGATCGGTGTTTCTTATTAACTGATTTTTCCAGTCCAACGGTTTATTGTGAGTTTCTTTTTTAACTCCCGTCCTTAAATGTATTGATTTATGTTCTATTCTCTGCTTATCGAGGAACTTAATCATAATGTATCTTAAACATGTTTACAGAGTAAAAAAAGTTATAAGGAAAATGGACCAAACTTGTTCAGAAGAGTCTAGTTTTGTTATCTTTAATTATTGTTATTCATATTTCTTATACCGATTATTCTATCTAACTCCCTCAATCTAAAGGCATTTCTTCTTGCATCAACTTCCTTGGAGTACTTCTAGCTATTCAATTTGAATCATGGATAACTAGAATAGCTTAGCTTTAGATGTTTTAATTCACATGCTAACATTCCCATGTGCAAAGTTAAAAAGACATTTTATCAGTCACAAGAACCATTACTTTCTCATTTCCTTTATGTGTGGCCTTTAATATAATTACCAAATGCAATAACTATAATGAATTAGCAATATATGAAGCTCTGTGGATAAACAAACAGAAACCTGATTTATTCAAACTTAAAGGGCATGTTCGGGCATTGTGCTCGAACTGAAGTCATGCACAAAAATATTGTTTTTTCCTATTTCGTACCCTCTCCACGTTTTAATTTTAGGCCTATTTTGCCTATTATACCATATACGTATGTTAATTTGTTGTTACTTGAGGATAAAATGAGAAAGAAACCTATCATATATCTAATCCTATGCTGGTTTATATATTTTTGTAAGTATATAGTGTGTGTTTATTGAAAACAACAATACGCTCTTGACAGAAATGTGATTACCAATTATTGCAATATGTTAAAATATACCTGCCTGAACGAGATGGCTTCATCCGCTTTATAGTTTTATTTGTTATTTTTACTACCTTTCGCAGATAATTATATGTACTACTCCTTTGCTATAGCGAAAGAAAATATTTGTCGAAATGTCGTGTGGCGTGAGTTGAAAAGGTACCCACAGTGACACTTATCATTAAGTATATCCATATAATTAGAATGGTTCTATTGATTTCATGCTTTATAATAAAATGCATAAATACGTTTTCATTCACGACATTCACCGTTCTCATGTAACCGTAATAATGTAACCTTAAAATAGTTATAGCCGAACAAATTTAGTATAAAACTATTTTTTGATTTTCCATCCTGACGACACTTGCCAAATTATGTTCTGACTTTCCGTTCTTAACTCTCTCTATATCTAAAAACGAGTATATCTATAATAAAAATTTCATAATACAACAATTTCATTTCATGTGCATGACCGCTTTCGTTCTTATTGAGCGATGCAAAAGAATTAGGCTGTCCATTCAAAGTGTCATTGTAATCACTGTAACGGAAATTTGGTGTTCTCGCAGGGACGGTCCCACAAGAGTTTCTGCATTTGATCTTTATCCCCTAGATTACAACAGATACTTTCATTATCAGTTGTTTGGTTAATGAGGATATGGTTTGTTTCTTATCCATTACTCTATGGCAAATTTCGTCGTTTGCAAAGACTGACTAACATTTGTTTGAAGAATATATCAGTTACACACATTTTTAAAAATTGAAAACGTTCCTTCACTGTATTTCATGAATTTCATTGTTGCCAAAAGCAATAAAAACCCTATGATCAATATCATTTTTCAATACGTGTGACTGACGGTAGTTTTGCTATGTTATTCGACGACTGTTTAAATACAATGGGATGTGTGTTTACTTGAAGCTCGTATACTTGATTTAAAGAATTGTTACCACAATCCGCGCAATCATTGATTGCTTTGTTTTATTGACTTTATATATGTGGGACGAAAGCTGCAACAGGTTAATGTTCGAGACAGCATAGAAATTGTGCATCCGATATTTTCAGCCAAGTACTTCTAAAGGTGAGAGATGTATATCTAATTTTTCTTTCCGTATATATATGCAGTGCGGTTTGATCCTTGATAGTCAGTTTACTGTCGTATTCTTATGATGTTCAAGGTAGGTCGAAACGCGTCAGTACGTGTGACTGACGGTAGTTCTGCTATGTTATTCGACGACTTGTTAAATACAATGGGATTGGTGTTCACTTCAAGCTCGGAAACTTGATTTAAAGAAAAATAACAACACATTGTTGGCTATATAATTTAAGCGTATAAATCTTGCTGTCAATTATTACAAATAAAGTCTGGGTGCCCAGAAACGTTACTACGGTCATAAATAATTTAGTAATTAACTTTGTTGAATATTAAGAATGGTAAACATAAAAACACAAACTATATTCCTACACTATTATGAACATCTCGGTGATCTGAATTAATTAAAATAAAAACGGAAAATATTTTCTTATTGTCGAAAATTCAAATAGTGAAAAATAATTAGTGCCTAATACAATTATCCTACTATGCCATCTGTCAATGAGTGGTCTATTTAATTCATGAATCATTTAGAATAACAACACATACCAATAAACACATATGCCAGAGCTCATAGAGAAAGCATACCTAGCAGATAAATATGATGATCTGACCAGACAGTCAGGGATTTCTATCTGCCTTAGTATAACGATGATTAAGCCAGGCAGTCCGCTCTGTCTAGCTGCACTATTACACTCATTTCTTCGACTAACTGGTTGAAGTGACCAAAAAGCAAAATGAAAAGATGGCCTCCTTTAAGAATTCCGCATCTGGATAAGGAATGAAGGTTGCATTGACCGAGGCATTGTCTGAAATGGTAAATTACAAATCCTGCTCACTTGTCTACCGATGCAACTCCGCTGTGCGTCTGGAGACGCAGAATTTGACAGATAGCAATCTAGTGGCCGAATATTATTGTTCGCGATACAATTCACTTTATCTCGTCGTACTCTATCCCCACTAGCCACGAGACTATTGTATGGACGAATATCTATGGGAATCTAGTTGCAAATCGAATCCGGTAGAGAGATTTTGTTAATTCTGCGTAAGGTTCATTTGATTTCTGAGACCCAACGTTCTGAGATCTAGTTTTCCGTTAATTTATAATATATTTACTTTCCACACCTTCCCTACAGTTGGCTAAGTAATGTGTGTCAAATTTTCGGCGCGTTGTCTAAGACAGGCGTAACGAAGCGATCTTGAAGTCGGTTTTATATCATGTCAGTCACATTGAGACATTTAGTAAGACTCTCTCTTTCTCTCTCTCGTTCTGTCTCTCTTTCTATCTATCTCTCTCTCTCTATATATATACAACATATGTAATTAATTAATCTAGAAGTATTTATCCATCTACTCACGCTGATAAACATGCGTAAACTTTTTTGTATTATTTTTAATTTAGACATTTTGTATACTGGAAATAGAAATTGAATAATTGTTTATAATTTCAAGTGTATATTTATTTAAAATGCTTTACTATAAGGCGCAGTAAAGAAAAGTCACTACGTTCTTTTGTTAGTTCTTCTTATCGGTTTATTCGAACGGTAAAGTAATATCATAATCTATGTCAGAAATCTCAACAAAATACTTTTTGTCATCTATATTGTTCTGCTTGTCGATAGTAGCAGTCAACTATCAAGTGGATCAGTGGACTAGTACTAGACAGTGCGCCGCTCCTCCGGGCAATAGTTTCTGCTCCGGTTATTCTGCCAGCAGTAGCGTTGGTACCCGAGCTCATTTCGTCGATGTGGGCTGTGGCGTCAATTCTGCAGCCGAAACTAACTTTACGTCTGCACATTCACCAGCAAGCTGTGCTGGAAATAGTCACGTTGACGGTAACGCGGGCTGCCAGTTCGGTCGGCATAGTGGATTTGGCTCCGTTGGGATGACCTACTATAACGGATATGAAGTTCCGAGTGAGCGTTCTATTGGTGTGTCAACGCACGGCTATCGCAATGTCAACATTTCTAAGTAAGTTGACCGTATTAGGATACGTAAATTTAAAACAACTAATGTTTGAAAAATTCTGCTTCTTATCTCTAATTATTATCGTCAATTTCAGGCTATGCGCAACTTTATTGTGAAACTTTCTTAAATATGTTTGCACAAATTATGGTTTGTCTATGAAGGTACTATATTTTATTCATCAATTGTGCAATGGATTTTCCATAGCTAACATATTAATTACGGGTTGATCCTTATTAGTCAATTTGCTGCCGTGGTCTGTTGATGATCGTGGAAGATTGAAACGCATCTGTACGTGCTGCTGACGGTAGTTTTGCTATGTTGTGCGACCGGATGCTAGAAATGTGATTGATGTTTATCTCAAGTGCACAAAGAAGTGATGTCACCACCCGCACAATTAATGATTGTTCAAGAGCAACACTTGTTCTTCAGCAGATACTGCATTTTCAATGTAGTTGAATAAGATGAGAACTATGACACTCTTCTGTTGAACACAGCAAAATATTCTCAATGATCGTCACACTTATGGATGAAAAAATGACCTATCGTAATAAAATTAATCCAGATAAAAAGTGACTAGAAGTTTAGTTTTTGAATGTGCTGGAGTAGATTACTTTCGCCTTTGCATCTCATCTCTTAGAGAAACTCGTCTTTAGTCCTGTATTTACTATGCAGCTGGAAGCACTATGATATTAGTTTTATTCGATGTTGACAATCTTTAAAATCGCATAAATGACCTCGAGTTTGAACCTTCTTTCCATCGAATCTGAATATCTTCAAGAGGTGGACATTGAAGTGGACAGATTTGCGGTATATCATCATCTAATTAAGAGATGAAGATGGCACATTATTTTTCACAATATTTTATTAAAACAAATTTTCTGGAATTTACCTTATTTGCGGATTGCGTACCGAAATATTTGAATCCACTGTCATCATGATTTTTGCAGATATTTCGGGCTCCAATTACGGAGCCCTTTTTCAATGCCAAACACATCACACACTTAGTTGACAACATTGCTGCAGAATTCCTTATCCCTTTTTGGTTGCTTGTTTGCTGCTAGATATCCAAAGATTTTTGCCTATTCCAGTTAATTCTGATTTTCGATGGAGAAATACGATTTGGTCAAATAACTAATGTTGTGAATGTTCGTCTTCGTGGTGACTGGGCGATGAATTGTCCTGTCATATAAACTAATATTATAATTATTTTTATTTGTTGGTAGACTTGTGTGTTATTAGTTATTGTATACATTTTATGTTTTTTACCCTATGATTCCTTTTTTTATTACTAAATTTATCTGACACTAAGCTTCGCTCTTTCTCTCTAGGTAACTAGCATTTGCAGCTAACGGTCATCATTTGCGTAAAGAAACGAGTTTGTCAGTTAATCAGCTTTAATTTTAATTACCTTGACATCTCAACCGTACTGCTATACAACCATTTGTTCGATACAATTTAACAATAATTGTTTGCGCGGGTGGTGGTAACAATTCTTTAAATCAAGTTTGCGAGCTTGAAGTAAACACCAATCCCATTGTATTTAACCAGTCGTCGAACAACATAACAAAACTACCGCCAGCCGCAACGCACTGACGCGTTTCGACCTTCCATGATCATCATCAGAGTACGACGGCAAACTGACTATCGAGGATCAAACCGCATTGAATATATATGGAAATCAAATTTAGATATGCGGCTCTCACCTCTAGCAGTCTCGCATACATTGAACTTGACTGGATATGTCGGCTGCACAATTTCTATGCAGTCACGAACATTAACATTCAATGCGGTTTGATCCTCGATAGTCAGTTTGCCGTCGTACTCTGATGATGATCATGGAAGGTCGAAACGCGTCAGTGCGTTGCTGTTGGCGGTAGTTTTGTTATATTGTTCGACGACTGGTTAAATACAATGGGATTGGCGTTTACTTCAAGCTCGCAAACTTGATTTAAATAATTGTTACCACCACCCGCGCAATCAATTATTGTTAAATTGTATTGCTTATATATGTATATGTAGCGAAAGCTGCAAACAGTTAATGTTCGTGACTGCATAGAAATTGTGTAGCCGACATTTCCAGTCAAGTTCAATGTGTGCGAGACTGCTAGATGTGAGAGCCGCATATCTAAATTTGATTTCCATATATATTCAATGCGTAACAGTTAAATACTGTTTGTTGCGAAGAGCTAATATATATGCAAGTATGTATTAGGTGTTACGAACCTAGTAACAAATTAGCTCAGTTGTGACAAGAAGGATAAACCAAAGGCAGCATGAACGCAAAAGTACAATCTCATGCACATTCGTTTCGTGCTTACTGGCGACTCATCAGTAGGAGCCGGTATTACGCCATTTAACCACTATAACCAAATATATAGTGGTTAAAGTACGTAATACCGGCTCCTACTGATGAGTCGCCAGTAAGCACGAAACGAATGTGCATGAGATTATACTTTCCGTTCATGCTGCCTTCGGTTTATCCTTCTGGTCACAACTGAACTAATTTGTTACTAGGTTAGCAACACCAAATACATGCTTACAACATTGTTTTCGATAATTATAAAACTGTAGAGGTTTAGCAATTGATTGACGATTTGATCTTCATAGATTGAAGTCACTCGTCTACTGTTGGTATAAGATCATTGTGAATACGTCAGATGCGTGCATAGCTAAGAGTAAATAATCTTTATTTGGTTTATGAGCTCGCGACTATATATGTGTAAAATCTTTCATCTATTGGACACAATTTCAGTCGCAGCTGACATCATCATTATCATCCTCTTCACAAACAACATCAAATCTGCATGATATGCTGATACTTCAATGCCGCGCGATAGCTGGTTTGATATGTGGTCGCGATCGGTCAAGCATCCTGTAGTGTTCAACGTTTGTTGAATTACAACACATACCTTGTCATCTGTTAGCTAACTCGTCCGTATTTTCTGATATTTATAATCTTAGATAATTTCCTTTAACTGTCAGCACAATTAATCTAATTTTGCTAAAATAAATGCTTGCCAGTTTTCTATGAAGAAGTCATGCCACTGGAATTTCTTTAATCTCGTGTGCACATGCGTTTCGTGCCGGTATTATACAGTATACCCACTATATATTTGGTTGAGGAATGTGGGAAAGTTTGTATAGGGCGCAATACCAACTCCTACTGATGAGTTGTCAATAAGCACAAAATAATTTGAAACATACGATTATGCCTTATATTCATGCTGACTTTAGTTTTTCCTTCTGGTCCTCTTTGGACTAATTCGTTTCTAAGTGCTCAACACCTAATTAACTATATATATATATATATATATATATATATATATATATATATATATATATATATATATATTAGTTCGCTGCTAAAATCAACATATAAGAATTGTTTTATTAGTATTTAGAATCCGTGTCCGAAAACGGTATTGTTTTATATCAATAGTTCCCAATAAGCTGAGTGTGTCCTCATCAGGCTTTCTACACTGTTAATTATGGCTCTATTCGGTTTTACTTAATTAACCTTCCACACTATCAATTATGTTCATATGTGTGGTTTAACATGAACAATGTAGCGCTATGCACATTACATCGGTAATTTTATACGATTTCTGAAGCTACCTTCCGAATAGACCATGCTTCTTAAACGCAATGCTCTAATTACATCATTTAACGCTACTGCAAAAAGTGTTTAAATCTATAGTCTACTTGTTGACCTAATACCTACATATTTTGACATTGATTAAACCAAGCAATCATTACCATCTGACTGCACTACTACACTTACCTTCTGAGATGTTCATTTACTGGTCCTTCCTGCTCCGTCTGTTTTAATTGCGGAGTTGCAAAAACTTCACTTTACTATTAGGTTTTCTGTCATGGCTGTCGGTACCTTACTCTTTGTGTTCGTATTTTTAGTTGCCATGCAGCAGTAATAGTTCAGACGTGGCCACGAGTGAATCGTCCTGGGTAGAAAAAAGGAAAGTAGAATCAATGGATAAGATTACTTGTTTATGCATATATTTTGCACTTATACAGATTTGAAAATCCATCTGTGCATTGATTAAATCTGTAGTTTTATCAGTTTCATTGGTAATCCAACTCAGCGGCCACAGTTTCCTTCAATAAGGAAAGACTGACCTCTTCATGAACACTGGCTCTTCTTATTTCAACATCCTAGCTAGCAACAATATGCCATCTGTGTTTCCCTAGGAGATGGTGTATCGCAATTTTTTGTGTTTTAATGCCCGCCTTTTGAATATATTCAGGGTTGATCGAGTGAAATTTCAAAAGTAAACTCATTTACGCAATCTCGAAAAATGTCAACATCAGTTAAAAGTGATATCATAGTGCCTATCTCCTGCTCGTTTGATTCTGTATGCTATATAAGCAATAAAACATTATTTGGCGTCCTACACTCGATGGGATGTGTGTTTTTCGGTAGTACTGGAACGATTTATGTTACCATTTGCTGTTCAATTAGCTTGGCAAGCCGGCCAACGGACCGTAAATTTATTTGTGTATGTGACTTTTTACGGCCAATAAACTCCGGATATATTTCAGCCTATAAATATTTGACGATAGTACCATTCCCATGTGTATAGTCGAAATGAAATTTTCACAGATACAAAAACCGTTTCATTCACTTTTTATCCTCAAGTATCTACAAATTAATTTTATATATAGAAAGGAAAAACAAACAGAAAATTAAAACGTCGATGGGGGGAGGGTTTTTTCCCAATATTGCAACGACAAATCATTAGCGTGCATCACCTCCAATTCGTGCTCAAAGCCGGAACATGCTTTTTCTTTGAATGTTTTCGAAGTGCTAGCTTCTGCAAAGATTAGATCGCACCTTATTTCCAGTGGTTGGTATGAATGATGTTTAAACCTTCGGAAGAATGGGACGATTACGCACCCAGCCTGATCGAAGACAAGACAGATGCGTACTTGGAGATGGGGATCAATCGGATCTTTGCGAAACTGATAATGCAAAGCGACAACCCGCGAACGCAAATCGTGGAGATTCAACGTTGTTTTTCTTATCGCATAAATCAAGTTGCTGTCTGTTTATCCACAGAACTAACATGTGGCTAACTCATTTATTTTATTGCCTTTAGTAATTATCCTAAATACTAAGTCTGGTGGATCGGCCTACTCAAGTTGATCCATAACTTGAGCATGCATATTGATGAGTAGTATTTAAGGTCGCCAGTAAGCACAAAATGAATGTGCACGAGATTATATTTTTCGTTCATGCTGTCTTTGGTTCATGCCTTTGGTCATATTGAATCTAATTTTTACTAGATGCGTAACACCTAATACACAATTGCATATATATTTGTTCTTCGCCACAAAAAGTATCTAACTTTCTTTTCATTAATTGACATAAGCTTTGTACTATTGAGCACAGCTCTCACGTATGCCTACGGAAACCAGTCTTGAGTCACTCCAATTACTTTTCTTTCGAAAATTTCAGCTGGACGATCACCTCCGAAGAGATAATTCAGCTATAGCCTGTGAGGTATTTTTCTTTCATCTAGACTGGTCTAGAGTTTATTATTTCGCGTCATATTATGTTTGATGAACCTGTTTGGATGGCAATTAATTTTCAATCCTTCGAGAAGCAGGATTTGACTAAGTCAATGTTTTGAGCTAAGCAAATCCTGTGTTTTCACGGGACCAAATTAGTTAAAGATTCCTTTTGTATGCAACAATATACTGCTCAGTTCAGCTCTATTTGTTGTAAACTGACCCTGGGACGATACCTTCTACATTTCTCGTTATTCCTATATTTAGGCACGATAGATACCCGTCTTTTTCATCTTCTGTTGTAAACTGGTCTGCTTTGTCGATCTTGTTCATTTAATACATCAGTGCATACTTATCTTTAATTTTTCCAATGGCCATAAAGGTCTCGTCAATGTGGCGTACTTACGTATGAGCTCCAGTGATAAATGTTTGATTACTTCGAAACAACGATATATATATATATATATATATATATATGTGTGTGTGTGTGTGCATGTGTGTATACTCTGGACAAAACGCGAAAGAAACGGCTTTTGTATCGGATACGCTTTCTTTTCGTTCTTTGAACATGGGAATAATATTATGAATTTTACTAAAGCTCGTATTTCAAAAGATCATATATATATATATATATATATATATATATATATATATATATATATATATATATATATGTGTGTGTGTGTGTTTGCTCGAGCAAATTATCAAAACCAATTAAGAAGCCTAAAATTGCATTTAAAAACAGTTTATGTTACGAAGCTGGAGGAAACTAAAGACTAGCTGTTGCGATGAAGTGACTTGGACAATTTAGTGTATTCAATTGTGTAATTATATTTAGAACAATTTCATTTTGTTAATTATTAAAATGGACTATGAATACGTTATTGGTAATTTGTTGTAAATGCGCCCCATAACTCGGCGTGAAGACCCGTTCTTGGCTGCAACTTATGGTCTGACAAATACGGTAAACTATTACTTTTTCATTGGTATTATTTCTTCTTTAAATTTTATCTTACAAAATTTATTCATTCTCATGATCATATGATAGTGATTGTGAGGACGATGATGATTTTACCTTCAATCATCATCATGTCCAGCCATACAAAAGTCAAAAGTAACTAATGTTTCACTGCCATATAACCATAAGGAGTGAAAAAGTATATAAATGAAAACAGAAATAATATTTTACCTTCAAATACAAAAGTGTTTTTCTTAATGTTTTTAATTAATATGCCCACTTATGATTTTTTCAGTAATCTTCCGGCAAAATCTAAAACTGATCAGCGAGTATCTGTTGAGACGATATCTACGGGCATCGGATGTGAAACGTCTACACTGCTTGGTAATTATCAAACAAAAGACGCAGCGATGCAGTTTGATTATGCGGAGAATTGTGATGCACTGCTAGCTGACGAGACTTCTCGACGTTTGAAGCGGCCCAATTGTGAAAAGCAGAATACTCTAACAGATATCAATAATAAGACGAAATGTATTACATCAACTGCAGATTCAATATTCACGACTTCAGGGACCATTGGTGACGATAATTGGTACTGTCTGATGCCGGTCAATGGGTTTGGCAGTGCGCAAGAATTTGTCTCGATTAAAGATTCTGCAGTTCCCTCCACCGACGCTACTGAAATGCTCGATTTCTCACCACCGGAGTCTTTCAAGCATGTTTCGTTACAGGATTGCCCGAGTGCATCGGCAGTTATTGGCGGAAAATTAACGCCAGCCAACGTAATGTTTCTTAACTCTTGTTTACTTTTATAAATATTGTTGTAGTGTAAATCAAATTTCAAGCTGGTTGAGCCTTGCGCTCTATATATATATATATATATATATATATATATATATATATATATATATATATTATCTGGATGACTGTAAAATATGGTAAATCTAGCATTTCATAGGTTACCCGGAGAAATGGCGTTAATTTTCTTCATTCGTGGTGTGCAATGACATTTTTTATAACAAAAACGATACGTAGGATTGTTACGTCAAGCAGTCTTTTAGACTTTTAAATACTGTTTGTTGCGAAGACCTAATATATATATGCAAGTATGTATTAGTTGTTGCGAGCCTAGTAACAAATTAGTTCAGTTGTGATCAGAAGGATAAACCAAAGGCAGCATGAACGGAAAGTATAATCTCATGCACATTCGTTTCGTGCTTACTGGCGACTCATCAGTAGGAGCCGGTATTACGCCCTTTAACCACTATATATTTGGATGATGAATGTGGGATAAAAGAACGGTACAGTCTCCTAGACGAATGTGATTCAACTTAATGACCTTTTGGTTTATAGGTAGTTCTTTAATCCTCAGCACCATAATAACTACGTAAATTATGTTTCTGTACATTAGTACTAGTTTGGTTTCCTTTTTTATGTAGCTGAAGCGTACGTTATTAGATGATTACATATTTACATGATCTCGGTTTTTTTACTTACTGTAGAAACTAGCCAATGTCATTTTCAACCAATTAGGTTTGTAATAACATCAAAGTAGGTAGCTGGACCTGCGTCTGGAATTATGTCCTAAATGGTGTTTGCATTCAGCAACATCTATAATTAATTAAAAGATACGTGGTTTCTAGCGTATTGATATAAGCTCTCTGTTGTCTAGACAAACTGCCGTGTGCTCATAGCCCTCCGGCAGTAATGACTAATAATATGAGTTACTCTAAAGGATGAATTTGTGAAGACTAACTTAATCGAACTTAAACTCAGCATTGTATAAGTTAGGAAAAGTAGTTCATCCGGCAGACCGCTTTTGTCCTTATCGAGAACACTTCAAGTGCTGTTCAGGTGATAGTATTGCTATGTTGTTTGACTTGTTGAATACAATTAGATTGGTGTTTACTTCAAGCTTGCAAACTTGATTTAAAGTATACTCTTGAGTATACAGTGTGTTCTCCTTTTCTAAAACTATACTAGATATATTAATAATAAGAAATGGGAATTTTATATATATATATATATATATATATATATATATATGGGTTTGTGAAATGATATTTTTACTATAATCAAGGTTGCGATCTTGATATAAGCACATGACCCATTAATTACTTACATATGTCAGTATAAACTAAGAATTGTATAGTGTAGAAAAGGCAATTCATTCAGTAGATTTGTTTTGTCCTAATTAAGAACTCATCACGTACTGGCTAGATTTTTCCGCGGACAGAACTCGAATTTGGCTCTTAGTTTATACTTTCATATGTACGTATTTAATGGATCAGGTGCTTATATCAAGTTTGCAACCTTGATTATAGTAATTGTTATCACCGGCCGCGCAACCAATATTCATTTAAATGATATCTTTGTTTAATCGTAAAATTTCTACCTTGATTCAAACTTATTAAACATCTGAATGCCTAAATCTTTTTCCTTGAAAAATTAAAGTATCGAAAATTTGTCACATAACACTTCAGTGTATTGATTTTCTGTACTTTCGTGCTCAGCATTAACTTGCTGGAATTTCTTGTTTGCGTGCCCACAGTAATCTGATGTACGTTCATGCTTTTATGTATTTGAGCTCGTAATTACCTGTTGCTTTCATTTTGTGCTGTGCAAATGAGACAGCAATGTTAAATTTTAGGAATGCCGAAGTCGGGTTGTATTGGAATCGTTTCCATGCGAAGGTGCCTTATGTTTATGACTAAACCTCTCTGCACAAACACACACACACACACCAACATAAAACCGTTCGTGCAAAGCAAGTTTGGCTTGAAACGTCATTGACAAATCTGACTCGCATATTTGATAAGCTGTAAGAAATTTACCGTGAAAAAACATGTTTCTGTGTGGCTATCATCAATGCAGGCGAGCAATTCGTATTTTTTGGTAATTCAATCATAACTTAAAAGAGCACTCATTTGAAGCGTTGTTCATGGTATTTTCTGTGAATTCTCTCAAGTTTGTTGAAAACTGCTCTGTTGTATTACTTGACTATGCCTTTATTTATATTGCTTAACATGTACATATCCTGAAGACAGGTCTTTTGAAAGTGCTCTCAATACCTACACAGCTTCACTTTTTCTGTCATGATTTGACTACAAGATAGTGGCTCTCTAAGTGGCGCATCGCTGGAATGTGCACAAGGTAATAGCCTATGTTGTTTAACTAAGTGACTTTGGTTGTGTCCTTTGTGTCGAATTTAAGTTGTAAAGGGACAGCCATCATCCCGTTTCATGTGAAGCCTCGAGTTTGGTCTAACTGCACTATAACTTTTTGTTAAATGTGTAGTGACGGAATGAGAGCAAGCGTTCCAGACGTGAGGGGCAAGTTTCGGCTGCTGAAGAAAACTCTGGCCACTGGCATCTGGGCAGATAGTGCTCATCAGCTTTGCTGGCAGACTATCTAGGAGAAGGAAAACTCAGAATAAAAACCATCTCTAGGAATGGGCGACCTAGTGTGCTTTTACAGTCCACATATAACCATGACAAGTACAACTTACAATAATTACATACTGCATCGGCCGTCGCGCAGTATAAAAAGGGTCGCCTTATCTGCTGAGCCGTGCAGGGTGGATAAGCGAAAACAGGCTACTGCAGGCAACTCCAACTCTATATTCGATTCTGCGTCCTTTCCTTCCCCTTCCTCTTCTCAATCTTACAATAACTCTCTTTTAGATACTATAAATATGGTTGGTTTAGATCATAACACTGAGCCCAATACTAGGTTGCCAAATATCGAAAATGGTTCTTGTAGACGATCATTCATTAAACCTAAGTTAGGTTTTAACGTAGGCGCATTTAATGTGCGAACATTAAAACAACTTGGACAGCAAGAATCTCTTGCTCGTACGTTGGATAAATTAGAAATCGACATATGTTGCGTATCTGAAACCAGAATACAGGATCCTACGTGTATTACAGAACTAGTTGCATCATCCCTATCTACGCCTTATTGGCTTCGAACATCTGGTTCCACAGAGTCCTCTCAAGCCGGTAAATGGGGCGTTGGTATTGCCCTTAGCGCCCTAGCTGAAGCTTGCTTAATTGAATGGATCCCTTTAAATAGTCGATTGTGTGCGGCACGTTTAAATACATCTACTAAAATCAAAGCAAAAAAACGTTATCATCGTTGCCTCTTCGTTGTATCTGCATATGCTCCTACCGATTGCAGCACAGAAGAAAGCAAGGACGCTTTTTACTCCGAATTAAGCTCCTTACTAAGTAAAGCACGAAGTTCGGATATAGTCCTGGTTATGGGTGACATGAATGCTCAAGTTGGTCGCTTAAGCAACACAGAATTTCATTTAGGTGGAAGATACACTCTAAGCTCGACTCGCAATGATAATGGTGAACGGCTTTTGGATAGCTGCGCTGAACATAGACTATATTTAAGTTGTACAAATTTCAGACGTAGTGTTAAACGTTGTGCTACATGGCGTCCTCCAGCACCCGGACAACGGTGGACTCAAATAGATCATGTAGCAATTAGTTATAGATGGCGTGGTTGCATCCAGGATTGTCGCTCTTTTTGGAACACTTATGTCGACTCGGACCATGCACTTATCCGTTGTAGATTTGCTCTAAAATTTTCCGGGAAAATAATTAAGAATAAACCCCAAATTGATGTATGCAAACTCGAACAACCGTCCATCCGAAAAAACTATGAAAATATTCTTAAGGCTAATCTAACTGGTCTGAATAGCGAAAATCCGAATATACTTTGGTCCAAAATAAGTTCCACTATGCACAATGCAGGAACTACTGTATGTGGCATAGCAGGCCCCCGTAGAAATAATCACTGGCTCTCTGTAAAATCTATGGAGATGCTCGAAATAAGGCGCCAAATTCCACCTGGCTCGACTCATAATAATACCCGTCGCAATATAAGACGCCAACTTAAGCGCAGTCTAAAAGGCGATCTCGAAAATTTTTGGAGCAGAAAGGCTGAAGAAATGGAAGTAGCTTTCGCGTCAGGTAACAGTCGCTGTTTGTTCCAACTTATACGCACAACAGGTCCGAGAAAGTTAAAAGTTAGCGAAACTATAAATGATAGTAACAACGAATTAATAACCGATAAAATAAGTCGTCTTGACAGGTGGGCTGAACACTTTAGAGATCAATTTTCTTGGCCACCCGCGTCAGTTCCGCTTCCCGAAAGCATGTCTGCATCAACAGTGTGGAATATTAGTCCCGAAGAATCATCCGAGTTAGAAGTACGCGATGCAATCCTATCTCTTAAGTGCCGCAAAGCCGCCGGCCCCGATGATCTGCCTCCGGGATTGTTTAAGGATGGTGGCGATATAATTTCAGGAGCGTTGACCAAACTTTTTCATACTATATGGAATGAGGACACCGTACCATTTGACTGGAATTAGTCGACCATCATTCCCATCTTCAAAAAAGGCAATCGTAATTCGTGCGATAACCATCGTGGTATAAGTTTGACTCCAGTCGTATCAAGGTTATTTGCTTCGATTATCCTACGTCGTCTTAGCGCTTCACGTGAATCACAAACAAGAGAAGAACAGGCCGGATTCCGCGCAGGACGAGGTTGTATAGATAATATTTTTACGTTAAGGCAAGTTCTCGAACAGAGACATTTATATCACCGTCCCACAATAGTCGTCTTTGTAGACTTCAAGGGTGCATTTGATTCGGTGGATCACAAAGCGGTGTGTCCACTAAATTTGTTAATATTATACGAGCTCTCTACACAAATACTTCTGGTCGCGTTAAGGTTTACAACGAATTAACGCATAACTTTACAACCAGCAGTGGTGTTCGTCAAGGTTGTCCACTTTCCCCATTTTTGTTTAATTTTGTAATCGATGCTATTATGAACAACACTCTCACATTCAGGACGCTGGAGTTGAAGTTCTCCCGGGAGATAAACTAGTCGATCTTGACTATGCGGACGATATCGTACTATTATTCGACAATCAGCATGCTGCCCAGACCACCTTAAATAGATTAGCAAACGTTGTTCCGTCTTTCGGTATGAAATTCGCACCCTCTAAATGTAAGATACTGTTACAGGATCACCCACCACTCACTCCAACGTTGCGACTGCAGAATGAAGATCTTGACATAGTCGACAGGTTTACATATCTTGGGAGCTCTATCAATAACGTAGACAATATGTCCGACGAGGTGAGAATACGGATCGCGAAAGCTAGAGTAGCTTTCTCGAACCTTCGTCATTTATGGAGAAACGCGAATATTTCACTTTGCCTTAAAGGTCGTGTTTACAATGCATCTGTACGCGCAGTCTTACTATACGCTAGTGAAACTTGGCCTCTTAGAGTTGATGATCTGAGACGCTTACAGGCATTCGATCATCGTTGTTTGAGAAGTATAGCACATGTTGGTTACCAACAACGAATAACTAACGTTGACATCCGTAGACGTATTTTTGGATCTGACAATAAGTGCTCGTCTTTAGAAAAGCAAATAAGGCTCCATCAACTTCGTTGGCTCGGTCACGTTTTGCGTATGCCCTCATTCCGATTGCCCAATAGAGCTCTGTTCTCTCATCCAGCACCAAATTGGCGTAAGAAACAAGGTGGGCAGATTTTGACATGGCAGAAACAATTAAAGTCACTTACATCCAAATTGGGTAGTATAGGATCCACTCGTCTGCCGGGATAGGGTCCTCGTGCACATCACAGTTCTTGGTTAGAAACCCTTAGCGATATGGCAGCGAATCGAGCTCAGTGGCGATCTTGTTGCAGATGTATAGTAGAATCATCTTCGTAACTTTCTTTTCTTAGTAGGGCAAAGTTAGCTGCGAGGTTCGGTTTGTTTATGACGTGATACGGTGAAATCCGCAAGGAAGCTGTGTTGCTGATGTCGCCTTGCCCGAATGCTAACTTGGCCATAATGGTGTTGTGGAGAGGTTTAGTTTGCCTCATTTCTGTGAGTTATCCTGACAAATTTACTCATAGTAGTAAGGTTTTCCTTCTCTCTCTACCCCTCTCCCTCTCTCGTAAATCTCAATAATAATTTATCTAAATTCACTTTTTTTTTCACTCAATAATAATTTATCTAAATTCACTTATTATTTTTTTTCACTCCTTATGGTTATATGGCAGTGAAACATTAGTCACTTGACTTTTGTGTGGCTGGAAATGATGATGATGATAAGTTGTAGCCAAGTCTGCTTAGGGCAAAAATGGAACACTCGACTATGTGTATAAGAGTGACGTAGTTCATACCTTGCACCATCTGACATATACGAATAATTTCTTAGGTTGAAATGAATAAAATAAGGCTTTAAGTTGTTTTTATTTCTTTTGTTTTTCGTATACTCAACTTTACTGTGTGATGGCTATTCCAAATGCCTCGTTTTGAACTTTAATTTAATAATTGCTGAATAAAGAGGTCCATCTTCTCGCTGTCTGCTAGTGAAGTGTTTGCACTTGTAAGTTGTTGTTGTCGTCGTTGCGCAATGCAATCATCTCAGTTAACGTACCCACGATTTGCTTTCGTGGACGGTCGATTTGCACTTATGGTTCCGCAATAATCGGATTGATCCTCATATCCAAGTCCGCGTTGAGTTCGTCTACGGAGGTGGCTTGGTGCTGATTCTTCCTCTCACCTCGAAGGCTTCCGTGCCATTCGTACTAACCACTGTAAATAAAACTCAATCTAATCATGGATCTCTGATTTTCCAGTACCATCATTAGAAGTCTAATAACACGCAGTACACAACTCACACGACCAGATCAATGAAAATGTGTTGTTAGGTAATGTGTTTTGAGCGCACTTTGTGCCAATTGAAGTAATTCACCTGACTATTGCTTGTTTCCTAGTGTAGTTTGCGAAGTCATATCGATTTAGATTAATGTCAGCCTATCTTTTTTATAGGGAGAATAATTAATCGTAAATAAACTGTTAACTGAGGATCATGGCGCATTCGACCGCTGTTCATTATTCCTCGACTTGGCTCCGTTCGCTTTATTCTATTTTCATACAAATGGTTTGTCAAAACTTTCCTTTTCTTCTTTGATTTTCTTTTTATCCACTATTAGTATGTCGAAGATGCATTTATGAATATGTCATCATGTGCGAACTCGAGTAGTGCTGCATCTTCATTCTCTTGTTCGGCATCAATAAATTCATCGGTGTCTATGCCAACATCACTGGGCGCTGGCACAAACTTAAATAACGTTTTGTTCAGCAACATGATGGCGTGTACTTATTCACAAAACTTCCAGTCTCTTCAACTATCCGGTGAATCTGCATTCTTGAAATCAACTGCAGAATCCTAAAACAGTAATATTTGCAATTAAACAGAAAATTTTGGTTACGTTGATACGAAATATGCTTATTATAATAGCCAATATACCATGTGAGCTTTGAAGCGAATTTTGTATTTCTGTATATATGTATGTATGTATGTATGTATGTATGTATGTATGTATGTATGTATGTATGTATGTATGTATGTATGTATGTATGTATGTATGTATGTATGTATGTATGTATGTATGTATGTATGTATGTATGTATGTATGTATGTATGTATGTATGTATGTATGTATGTATGTATGTATGTATGTATGTATGTATGTATGTATGTATGTATGTATGTATGTATGTATGTATGTATGTATGTATGTATGTATGTATGTATGTATGTATGTATGTATGTATGTATGTATGTATGTATGTATGTATGTATGTATGTATGTATGTATGTATGTATGTATGTATGTATGTATGTATGTATGTATGTATGTGTGTATGTATGCATGCATGTATGTATGTATGTATGTATGTATGTATGTTTGTATGTATGTATATATGTATGTATGTATATGTATATATGTATGTATATATATATATATATATATATATATATATATATATATATATATAATTTGTTTGTTTGTATGTATGTATGTATGTAATTCATTTTTGTTTGTGTGTGTGTACATATAAGTATGTATGTATATTTAAAAATGTAAGAATTTCTGTATGTATGTATGTATGTATGTAGATCTATATATATATATATATATATATATATATATATATATATATATATATATACGTGTGTGTGTGTGTGTGTGTGTGTTATTTATGTATTATGCAAAACTAAAATAATGCATGCACCCGTTCAGGCGTAAATGCGTGCATGTATGTGAAAATAACTATATATGTTATACATACACAATCACACATCCATGCATGCAAAAATGCATACATGGTGATATCTGTAACTTAATATAGTCAGTTTTTTTACAGAAAGAAGTATTTATTTGGATTAAATGCATAAATTATATAACAACTCACAGGCAGGAGGAAATGAACAAGCTGATGCACGCCTACATGCATGTACATTTCATCTACTTATATTAAAATAATTTACAAAATTCGTTTTTTTATTTATTTGAGGATTAATGATGTTGCATAAAATAGCTTCCTCTGTGCGTAGCTTTTTTGTTTTCTGCTTTGAAAAGCACCTGGATATGTGCCTGATTTAGAGTGATTTTTATAGACTATATGTACGGCTATTGCCGAAACGTTCTCCTGCATACCAGCTATTTTATCTGAAATTTGGCAAGTCATAATTTACTCTGACTATTGTATCTTGCTTCTTGCTTACCCACACTTAGTCAATTACTACTCTGCCATTTTTACAGCATAAAATGACTAGTTTATATTGACAAATGGATTTTGTTTGTATAAAAATGAAAACCTTGATTGAAATAATTTCTACTCTTGTAAGATTTTTATTTATAATTTGATTTGAATTTGCTTCATGTAGGTTGTGATGCCAATTTGCAGTTTAGTTTTTCGCCGGTGTGGATTGTAGGTCTTGTATGTTTGTTTGGTGACTTCATGTTCTGTGATTAGGTTTGCTGAATGCAGATATATATTAGTGTTGTCTATGAGGTGAATGCCTCTATTTACTCTTGTCGACGCATTTTGTCGGGTCATGCTTAATCGACTGTGATCTTGATGTTGGAATAATCTCTGCTACGTTTTCCAGTTTGTTGTCTTTGAAAATGTGTTGATTTGTGTCTACCCGATTTGAAACTTTTATGATGATAGAAATAAAAAATAAACTAACAGTTGAATTATCTACCATTTTATGTTTCGAATACTTTATAGACTAATCCGATTTTGATCGGAATTATACGTTATTATTATGTACGCGTTAACACATTATTTCTTTATTTCAAACTTGGTATAACAATCCTTTTCCAGTACCATATTACACTGGATGTAAATATTCATGCCAACTAACTAGGAAACTAGAGCAATTAATTATGGTGTAAATGTGCTAATCTTCATAAAATGAAATGCGTTATTTTAAAATGAAGTTTACTATTTAATGAAATCAAGGTAAAAATTAAGAACAACACATTATTTGTATACATGATCAAAATAACTTAAATCACCATGAATCTTTCCAAATGTTTTTTTTACCAAATTTTGTACATAATTATCGATTTGCACATTTTATTGTTTGTCTTATTTTTATTTCACTCATCTTACTTCTAATGAAAATGATTTATTTTTATTTTACAGAGCTCATTTTACATTTGGTATCATTAATCTTGAAGTTTTTATATATTTCAAAGCATTGCTCTATTCCAAAATAATGTTGACGGAAATTATTGATGGAAGCTGATTCTCGTTTGTAAAGCAAAATTTCATATCGACTTAAATTCGAATTCTGGATCTTATATAAGCAGCTGGCTGTTGATAACCGTGGAAAGTCAAAACACGTAATTAATGTGTTACTGAAGATAGTTTTGATGTTTTGCGACTGATTTAAAAACAGTTTCTTATTTGAAAAACTCTTGACTGATTTAAATGATTTGTAAATTACCTGCGCACTCAATGACTGCTAAACGAACTGGTTTATTGGGATATGATATGAGATGAAAAAATCAATTTGCTAGAAATTTCATAGCATTGATGCAGCCGATGTTCAATTTAAGTTCGATGTATGTATGCCGCATCTCAGCTCTTAAAACCTGTCTATAATTTATTTAGATCAAGGTTGTGAGCTTAATATAAGCACCAATCCCATTTTATATCTATACATATGTCAGTATAGACTAAGAATTGTATAAGGTGTAAAAAGCAATTCATTTAATGGACCGGTTTCTTCCTTATTGGGAACTCTATACATTCAGTCCTAAATTTGCTACGGACAGTACTTGAGAAGTTCCCAATAAAGACGGAACCGGAACACTGAATGAATTGCCTTTTTACACTATACGATGAATAGTTCACAAATGTATACTTAATGAGATTTGTATTTATGTCTAGCTCGAATCCTTGATTGAATAATTGGTATCACCGCCCGCACAACCAATGATCTTTTAACTTGTCATTCCTTGTTTTGATGATAAAGAAGACAAGTCGAAACGCGTCGTTGTGTGTGCGACTGTTTAACAGTGGGATTGGCACTTATTTTCTGTTCGTGAACTTTATTTGAATAAAATGTTTCAATTAATGTACATAGTAAGTAATGAAACAGAACACCGATGTTGATGCTTTGTTTATATAGTCTGCTATTAATTTCTTGGTGTGTTTATCTCAGTTTGATTATTGATGCGCAACTTTAATCTGCGAGTGCAGTGACTGATATTAAGTTTTCTTAAATTAACTACTTCGTTACTATCATATCACCGCGTAATACACGAATATAAGTGATGTTGCTTGTTATCCATGGTAATTATCGCATTAACAATATTATTTGCTTATTTTATTTTCAATCTTGTGTGAGCTATATTAGCAGGCTTCGAATGAAATTGACGCCTAACTAATGAGCTAGAAAGTGCTTTATGCTAAGTCTACTGTGACCCTAAATTTGTGTCATTTCTGTCATAGGAAGTAAATATTTTGAGGGAAGAAATTTTGCTGTATAGAAAACGCTGCATATATTAACAAGCGTTAGGTATTTTCTGAAAGGTCGCGCAGTGCTGGCGTCACATTGATAATTCACACGAATTGCGATCGTGGGTTGTCGCTTTGAACTATCAGTTTCGCAAAGATCCGATTTATCCCCATTTCGAAGTACGCATCGAGTTCGTTCTCGTGATGGCTGGATGCTGATTCGTCCCTTCCCTCCGAAGGCTTCAACATCATTCGTGCTAACAAATGGAAGCGATGTGCGATCTAATCTACGTTTGAATGATGAACTTTCGTGTGCAGTGCTGTCCTTCTTGTTGTGGATTTGAACGCATTTATCTTGTACGGGACAATAGATAGCACTCTTAGGTCGGTAAAATCTTGAATTTTTATCGTTTTCAGTTGCTCTGCTTATTGGCTTGGATTGATGGGTTCTCACTTTTCCCTTCTTTTTTTGAGCCTTTTATCAGCTGATTGACTGAAATTGACGTTGGATCAAGATTTTCTATTGTTCTTTGTCCGATATTTCGAGACTTCATTTCCAGTCTCATCTTCAGGGTTGACACAATACGCACAGGAGTAAAACACAACTTGTGGCAAATGTGGTATCCTCATTCAAGACAGATACATTTATATCTATTTTAATTCTAAAAGTATTTTTAATTGTCTTCCTAATATCCGGTCTTCATACCTAGTTTCTAGTACTCAAATGTATACAAAAACTTATCCCTGTCCCCCTCTGCGCACACAACTACCTATAAACATGTGTATTTTATTAAATTGACATTTATTGAATAACTATAAGCACACTTAATGTATTGACATACACGCCTATCACTGATATCTATATTTTTAATTGCTGTTCCGGACGCATAGAAAGATCAACAAATTTTGATTTCAATATTGCAGTAATCCTCACATGCCCCCCAGTTCACCTAATTCCATCCTGCTTGCAATCGGTTATAGACAGAGAGATTAAAAAACTGTTGAAAGTCTATAGAGTATTATTCTATCGTTTTGACAAGACCGAATACGGAGTTTACACTAACGAAATCGTCTCTCAGCCAAATACACATTAATACTCATATCCTATATAAATTAGTTTCTCCATTAAAATATCTGTGTCGGATATGCCTATATAATAAATTTTATATTTATTTACTTATTCATAATCTACGGTGACTGGCTAAGTTTCGGTACGATGTTTCCAGTACCATCCTCAGGCCTCTCTTCACACACACACACACACACACACACACACACACACACACAGAAGCACTGAACAATGCTCACAATAGCAGATTTAAGCAAATGTTTAAATTAAGTAAATGGACCCTATTTTTACTCTGTGGGTTTGTGTGTGATTAGAGGCGTTAGTTGGTACTGGAATTATCGTACCGAAAAGTAACCAGTCAAAGATGATTACATCGTACCTCTTTTCCAGTTGTTAGCACGAATGATGTTAGTCTTCGTAGAAAAGGGAGGAATCAGCACCCAGCCCCTTCGAAGACGAACTCTATGCGTACTTGAAAATGGGGATCAATAGAATCTTTGCGAAACGGGTAGTGCAAATTAACAAACATTTTTGGTGATTGCAAATGACCTAAGATGTGGATGTATTTATTTTATTAATTTTTTGGTCGGTTCACTGTTGGATCTACGTCTGATTTGAAGCACAATTTCCAGGCAGGTCTAGTTCTCTACCACTGAGTTATCGATAATCTATATAAATGACGGAGTTGTTATCTGGCCTCCTCATTAGACCGTGTCTGCTACTAAATTATCGGTGAGTTTCGCCCATGTAATCTGTTCTTGGTTATTGAGAATACTTTACGGTTTCATCAAGTCGAATATTAGCAAATATTTATTAATTGTCTATATTTTCAGCAATTCGGTACAGCTATCAGATTTTCCTTGGTTGTTCATTTCAAAATGTGTATTTTATCACTATTAATCGCCTTTTCTTAACGGAATTATTCATTTGCTATGGAGTGTGGATACCAGATGCTTCTACTTTATTATGTTCACGTAATTTATTCTTATCACCAAAATATTTTTGTTGACTTATTTAGCATTTTTATCCATTCTGAACGTGGCCTGTGTTTTCGTTTACACGAAATATTTTGTACTTATGCAAACTCGTAATTTCTGTGCGTTTGTTAGCTAAAATTAATCGACTCTCTGCTGAGATACTTACAAGACACGCGAAAAGAACAGTTATTTTCTTATTTACCTATGCAAAACGTGTAAATGCGATTTCGGTCGATATTACGCACAGGATGTTTGTGTTTGAGTTCGGCATTAGCCACGTATAATTGTGACTTTTAAATCAGCGCTTAAAAGTATAAAAATTAGACCGAACGCTAATCCAAGATGCAAACTTAATTGCCAGACTCCTTAATTCATCGTATGCGAAATGAAGCAATCTTAATAATGGAGACTTACAGCCATCTTCCATGATGGACGAATTGGCATATAACTAATTTACAAGATTTTATGCGTCTCTTCATTTAATCTAAAAATTTAGTGCTATGCATAAATTTGTTAGATATTATCATATTTGCTACGGTATCATTCAAGCATATTTCTCCTTCCTGTGCATAAAACCGTACTGCTTTTGAATAAACCTGACTGACAGTTTCCTCTAATGTTTGCATTTATGCGAATTCTGTTGTGGACTTTTTGTTTTTGAATTTTGCTCCTTGTTCTATTTTTATAGGAAGTTGCTCTAGTTTGCAGCTTCTCTCTACAAAATAGATCTTTTCTTATGTGAAAAATATAAAGGTCTCAATTACTCTTGGTTGCAGATGGCTAACATTAGCGCATTAATGTATTAGGCACAGCGTATCTAGGTACAGTGGCATATGAAATATTTCTAACGCAAAAAAACAGCTGGAACTCAGCCTGTCTTTGTCATAACACAAATAAGCTAATATCTAGGAACACGTTAGCCAGGCGTGTACGACAGAGTCATCATTATTATCCTCCTCGTCTCTATCACCATTACCAGAAACACCAGTAACACCTTAGCATTCAAAATCTGATGCTCCACTGCCGAAAAAGTAGGATACGCAGTAGGTAATGGTAATAACATTTATTGTAAGGAAGGACACAATCGTGATTAAAGAGAAAAGGATCCGACCTTGAGTGTAAATAACAAATGAAAACAAGGCCATATAGGCTTTCATTCAACATGTAAACTAGTTCAAACTAACTGCAAGGCAAGTTGACGAGAGCAATACGGCTTCTTTGTGGTTTTCAATGTATCGATTTCTGTCAAAATTCTGTATAAAGAAAGACGTGGCTTACTGACTTCTCGTCAGTGTAATCCGGCATTACGCTGAAATATCTGATATATTTGCTCAAATAATATAGGAAGCATGGACTTGTGCGACTTAAAATCAACTTCTCACAATACATTTGCTCCACCTTTCGTAACCGAATGCATAGTTGGTTTACGGCATTATGCCAGCTTTTACTGATAGATAGTCAGTAAGCGCGAGTTGAAAAACATTTGTATTATGCTGCTTTTGTCGAATTTTTCTAGTCTGATATAAACTCGTATGCCACTAAACACGTCATACCTTGTACATACAAAAAAAGGATCTTTTGTTTAGAACAAGGAGTGGACGTACTGCCAAGTAGAACTGCTTTGAGCTTCTAGTGCTGGTACGTTCCAAACCACCTGAGTCATCATTTCTGCACGATGAAAAACTGCCAGTTGGGTGTCCAAACCATTCTTTGAACACACGCAAATTCTCTTTACCAATTTCAGGTTTGGCTCTCCCTGTCAAGGAAAGCTGCAAAGGTATGCAAGTTGCATGTCTTGCATGCTCATATTCACGATTTCATAATGCGTCGTTTGATCTTTATGGCGTTCGTAATGGGCTACTCTAAAACACTTCAAGCGTAATAGCTATCGACGAGAAAAAATATTGAACGTTACCTATATTATCAATAAAAGACAAAGTTATGCTTTATTAATTCTGTGTGGGCCACTGTTCATCTGAACATTCTGTTTAAAGTAGACATTATTTAATGTATCTTAAGCAGAAAGTCGAACTAGCCCTATTCTGTACGCTTAATGCAAAAATTATTGCTCTCTGTGGTCCAGTAAGGCCAGCGGCCTCATATAGTCTCTATTTTGAGTGGTATGGGATTGTGGGTGAAAATTAACGATGAACGTATTTTGTTACATTTGACTCTGGTAATTACAAGATACTGAATGAAATTTGCATATGACTGACCAACATGTTGTTATTTCAACGTATTGAGTATATTTAGTAGTACAAGCTGTCTTCGTGGACATTTTATTGAATCAGCGTACTACAGCTTAAACTGCACGTTCAGGAAATCACGTATATGTGTTCAAATCTAAGATAGAAATGAGGAACTTTTAAGTTAATTTACATTTAAATCGGAAACAGACAAAATTTAGTAGACCGACGAAGCGTGGGGTTTGTGTTTGAATCCCGCACTCTGATCGAGCTACTAGGGAGTCAGGGTCTGATAGACGTAGTGCTTTTTGAATCCCTTTGAATTATATTCCCATAAAAGAGATGTAATTATAAAGCCCTTCCTGCGTAAATGGCGATATGAGTCCTTCCAACAACATTTGGCTTCAGCGCGATCTGTGCTCATTTAACCTCATAAACTAGACTCTCGGTGGAGTTTCGAAATGTTTGTCGGCGTGAATGTGATGATATTACGAGATTAGCGCGGATGTTTGCCTGCGTTCCCATCTTTTTCTAAATCTAGTTTATGCTAGCGCGGAATATATTGAGAGCCGGCATTGGGTCAGAAATGCATGTGACTACGGACTACGCTCCTATATGCATAGATCATGTGCTTTTTGCATCACCAACCAAATCAAATTTCAATATTACTGTGCAAGGTGTTAGTAATTTTTCTCGTCAGAATTGGGCATTTACTGTTGTATTTAGTTGTAAATGGCAGATTTTCCTCTATCATTTTCTCGTTTACAGTTTATGAGAAACGCATTTGATCATAATTTTTTACCACAATTTTGTATCCAATTTTTTGTGTTCTGCTGTTTTCAAGTCATGCTCCAGTTTGTGCTTTAAATTTTAATTTTATCGTGTTAATATTATTCCTGTCTCCTAAACAAACTATTCACTGTGATCAAAGTGATCATTGCAAAATTGAACCAGTTTTCTCTACGATTTTGCTGATTTTATTTGCAAAATGTGTACCTCCACACGGCGCAGAATTTAATTTTCTGTCATAAGGTGTATTTTTAATGCTTATATTTTATTAATAAGTTTGGCTCTTTATGACACCATCCGACGATGTTTTTTGGGGTTTAGGAAAAATTACAATCTTGGATTGTTAACACTCTATGAGTGCATATGCGTATCTGCCAGTAACATTATTGTTGATGTATATTGGCGCGGTGTGTTTTTTATTGCTGCATTTGTTGGCGCGTCTTTCCTATAGGCTGTGAGGTATTTTTTCTTCCAAACGAAAACGATTCAGAATCTAAATACAAACTGGAAATAAAAAGAATATCTTTAAAACGTTGTGTTAACTTTTTCAATTTGCTACATTAATTAGGCAAAACATTATCTAATAGCAGATTGGTGTATTTGGTTTCACACTTAGCAAAAATTAGCCTGGTCTGCACAATATATGTATTCTAGTGGTTTCGTACCCGGTCATTATAAACTTGAAAGGTTTCGTAGTTGTATTCCACGGATCGAAAATTTCTAAGATCTGACTATAAAACTAGCGATTATAAAGCCAAAATTTTAATTTCTTTAATGCCTATCCTAAGTAACTTACGGCTTCCGTAGCTAAAAAACGAATTTCAAAATAAACAGTCGAATTCACGTCCGGAAAATAAGGACCTTTGTTTTCAGCGCACTATTAAAGTAGGATGTTGTGTCTTGTGAAGCAAAGGAGAGTGAGAATGGGTCGCATCAAGCAATAAATGTAACAAAATTTTGTGTATATGGGATAATCCATGAAACTGTTAATAATTAGGGTAAGAAAATATTTATATAATACGTCTTTCACGTGAGTGGTAAATATAAGTCGGCTTTGGCGATTTAATCGAAATCTCAAACGTGGTAAAAAGGATGACCCTTAGTATAATTTACAAATGCAATAAAAGAAACTTGCTAGCAATCTTTGAAGCTTAGCTAAATTGAAAAAAATTACAAATGGGTCTAGAGAAACAGCCAGGATTTTCAGCCGTTAAGCCGGAATTGAATGTATTGCATTGATGTGAACAAAATTAAATCCCCTATTACACACTCTCTGTATCCCCGTTTAATTTTTGTTCGTTTTGCTTCTAGGAAATATACCAATATTTTTATTGTATTATACTTCAGGGAATAATTTACTTTGTATCTGTCAAATTCCCGTGGAAGATGCTCTCTCTCTCTTTCTATATATATATATAGTATATATATATATATATATATATATATATATATATATATATATATATATATATATTACAGTATATTTCTAATTAGGGAAGAAAAAACATTATAACAAAGTGGATAATGGCCATTTATTTCGATATTACTAAACTTCGCTTTACAATCTTTCATTTATATACATTCTGGGTTTGCATTTGATTATGTGGGTGGCAACAAATCTGACTCACTTTCACTTCTATTTCTAGTTTAGGCTGATTGGTAAGTGTGTATGTGTTTTTGTCTGTTTGCATGTACAGGTCATTCTCGCTGTATTGCAATGAGATGTTTGAGTTCTGGTCATTATTGTATTGATAGTTTGAGAGTTAACCATCTGTTCGCATCGTTCGCTGTTAAGTGTACGAATGCTATTTTTCCGAGCGTAGTCTTTCATTTCATCTTTTGCAAAAATTAATTTTCTTCATTTTGTTATAACGCAAATGCCGATTGCAGTGTTGAACGCTCATATTAAATACTCTTTGTTGCGAAGAGCTAATATATATGCATGTATGTATTAGGTGTTGCGAATCTAGTAACAAATTTTGTTCATGAACGGAAAGTATAATCTCATGCACATTCGTTTCGTGCTTACTGGCGACTCATCAGTAGGAGCCGGTATTACGCCCTTTAAACACTATATATTTGGTAGAAGAATGTGGAATAATAGGACGGTACAATCTCCTAGACGAATGTGTAAACCTGCATAGTGAAGCTAACATCATATTACGCCTCGACAAATGCGACTTCAGCGCTAACTCACTCTAAATAGTATATATACCGAGTCTGTAAAGGATACTAACACTATGGTTATTGTGTCAGTTACCGATACCATCATTATAGTACCGAAAAGGTACATGGCACTATCATGATGGATATCAATGTATGCTATAGTTCACCGAAATTGAGAATTACAACTATTTCTGAACACCTGTTACTCCAGTAAATCCATACACAATGGCCTTGTTCGATATCAGTTATCAAATTCCGCGGTAAGCATGACATCGTTCAATTTAATATATAACAGTTAAATACTCTTTTTTGCGAAGAGCTAATATATATGCAAGTATGTATTAGGTGTTGCGAACCTAGTAACAAATTAGTTCAGTTGTGACCAGAAGGATAAACCAACGACAGCATGAACGGTAAGTATAATCTCATGCACATTCGTTTCATGCTTACTGGCGACTCATCCGTAGGAGCCGGTATTACGATCTTTAACCATTATATATTTGGGTGAAGAATTGTACCATCCTATTATCCCACATTCTTCACCCAAATATATAGTGGCGTAATACCGGCTCGTACTGATGAGTCGCTAGTAAGCACGAAACGAATGTGCATAAGATTATACTTTCCATTCCTGCTGTATTTGATTTATCCTTCTGGTCACAACTGAACTAATTTGTTACTAGGTTCGCAACACCTATTACATACTTGCATATATATTAGGTCTTCGCAACAAACAGTATTTAACTGTTATATATTGAATTGAATGATGTCATGCTTACCGCGAAATGTGATAACTGATATCGATCAAGGCCAGAGTGTATGGATTTACTGGAGTAACAGGTGTTCAGAAATAGTTGTAATTCTCAATTTCGGTGAACTATAGCATACATTGATATCCATCATGTTAGTACCATGTACCTTTTCGGTATTATAATGTTGGTATCGGTTACTGACACAATAGCCATAGTGTTAGTATCCTTTACAGACTCGGTATATATATTATATAGTGTGAGTTAGCGTTGAAGTGGCATTGTCGTAGACTATATGATGTTAGCTTTACTACTGCAGGTTTACACATTCGTCTAGGAGATTGTACCGTCCTATTATTCCACATTCTTCTACCGAATATATAGTGGTTAAAGGGCGTAATACCGGCTCCTACTGAGGAGTCGCCAGTAAGCCCGAAACGAATGTGCATTAGATTATACATTCCGTTCATGCTGTCTTTGGTTTATCCTTCTGGTCACAACTGAGCGCTCATATTGTTTGGAAATTTCTGTCACCGTATGTGCATTTTTTTTCCTCTTTATTTTGTTGCACTTTAAATAAAACAACAAGCACCTGGCCTTAATATTCAAAAGTTTCATCAACATGATATTCTAATCGACTGGCCACGAATAACAAAATTCAAAAACAATTTACTAGTATCCAGGCCAGACCGAACATGCCCTCGACCAGACTCAACTAACATTCAGTCCGATTGGCAACAAATTGAAGAGGAAAAAACAGATGCATAAACGGTGAAAGAAATTTCCAAACAACAACACTATAATTCAAACCTAAGCTGTTACCAAGTGCAGAAAATAAATTTTTGCAAAAGGGTGAAATGAAAGACTACGCTCGGAAAAATGGCACTCGCACACGTAACAGCCAACAATGCGAAAAGATAGTTAACTCTCAAGCCATCAATACAATAATGACCAGATCTCAGACGTCACTTTGCAATACAGCGAGAATGACCTTTTCGTGCAAACAGACACAAACGCATACACAATTACCAATCAGCCAATACAAGAAATAGAAGTAAAACGGAGTAAGATTTGTTGCCACCCCCATAATCAAATGCAAACCCAGAATGTATGTAAATGAAAGATTGTAGGGCGAAGTTTAGTAATATCGAAATAAATGGCCATTATTTACTATGTTATTAATGTGTATTTTCTTCCTAATTAGAAATATGTTGTGTAATATTCGAAAACAATAGACATATAAGAATTATATATATATATATATATATATATATATATATATATATATATATATATATATATATATATATATATATATTGCTTATATAAGCTAAAATAGCGTATGACTGCAAGCTTAGTGCATCTCTGAACAAGTTTCCTATGTTTAAAACTCCTCAGTAATAGCAACAATAGCTGTAGGCACGGATTTAATCCTCTAGCATTTGATTCAGAATCAATACGCTTATTCGATAAACCGAAGACCCACGCATAGTTTGCAATCAGAAAATGCCATGTTTCGGGTGAAAAAATTCTTTTAGATCTGATGTTCGAACTAGCCAACACAAATTCGTCATTATAAGGCAGATACCGTATCAACTAATAAATTAATGTGAATTTGAAGTTTTACACAAAGATTTAATTATAGTAAATCACTTATATGTGCGTATATTCACATCTGTATAAGCGTTATCTCATTACATTCGTGAAGGTAACAATTTTCGAGTTTTAGCAACACCTATATTCATTATGCACTAAAGCGTGGGCGGATATAAAAATGAATTAAATCATGTGTCAATATTTGAGATAAACACGAAGATGCTTTTATTTTAGCAGTTGTTTCGAGGGCCAAATATGACACCTAGAACTCGACAATGGCTCGATTTAAGACTGGTGAAATGCCTAGAAAATACTACTCAAATCGAGACTGACGAAGTGGAAGAAACAGGGAAGTACTGGAGGCAACACCTGATACCCAAAACGTTTTAATACATAAGCAATTTATATGTAAAGTTTTTTCATTATCGGGCTCGCCTTTTACAACGAACTCTTATTCGTAGAGGTGCTTAAAGAAAAAGTTTTCCATGCATAAATATAGCTTTTTCGTCTTGTAAGATCTGTTTCGTTTGTTAGCGGTACAGATGAATACCTTTATTTAAATCAAGGTTGTGAGCCAGAGATATATACCGCTACAATTATATACAAAGCTCCCAGTATATATTATGTATTAAATAAGGTACATAAGAAAATGCTTCGAGTAGACCGGTTTTGTACTTATTGAAAATTCTTAAAATACAGCTCAGAATACTGCCGCGAACAGGGCTCGAACCGGTCAAACTTGCTTACTACACACAGTTTTCATTTTATTGTTAGCGGTGGATAGAGTTCATTACTCAGATATCGATGTGATTATTTCGAGTCCTGCCTGCGGCAAAATTCTGAGCAGTACTGGATGAGTTCCAAATAAGGAAGAAATCAGTCTACTGGATAAATTGCCCTTGCTATCTTATACAGTGTTTAGTTTATATCGCCATATTTATGTGATAAGATAAGTATTTATCTTAAGCTGGGAACCTTGATTTAAATATTTGTTAACAACTTTCGCGCAATCAATGATTGTTAAAATTATTATGTTAAACTAAGTGTTGGAAAATATTAGGACTCATCAAGAAGACATGATTTTCGCTAACTTTGAGGAAAACCACTTAAGGTAAGTAACTCGCATAGGTGAACGAAATATTGGCAACCGAGCTCTGGAGTATGCAAACGCACGTCTACCGTTCTTTGCATCCGAATTGACCTGTTATTTTAGGTTTTCATTGGAATTTAGGCGTACGCCTGCACGACTGGATGTTGGAAGACCGCAGTAGTTGTATACTAAATTTGAAACCTCTTTGTGAGCTCACCAATTATACGCCTGGCCTTCCACGAATTAGCTGATCGCACGGTAGCAGTCAAATTGGAATTGCTAGTAGGCCTCGAGTATACAGAATTTATACGGCTCTTATAGGATCTCTTCTATATGTGGCCTCTGGAATTGCTTTTAATATTGTTCAGGTTCAAAACAATGTGGAGTAAACTTCTCGAGTTCTTGGCTTAAACTAGACGGTAGCTGTCCAAACAAATTAACTTTTTTCCGAGTATATAACCGTATGACACCATCATGTTTACGCTGCTTGACCCAACCAAATATGGCGTTCTGTCAAGCACTTCTAGTGGTCTTGAAGGAAGAACACAGGCTCTACGAAATTGAGAAATTATGGGCATCAGACCGTGGTTAACAGCAATACAGATGAACCCCACAGCATTAGCATGCAGATGCAAAATTCACTCTGATAAATCTTCGCTTCGTGTATATTGGGTTTGTGAGAAGCGATGGTATTCAACGGTTAAGAAACAGTTATAATACTTCAGGACTTCGGCATCGGTGACTGCAGCCATGACAAATACCTCGCTTACTGGAGAGCAATGCCCGTAAGTTCGGGGAAAGAAAAACCATTTCGAGATATGAACAAGGTCCGTCATCTTATAAATATTGATAGACGCGGCGCCATCCAGAATCATAGGCATGGTGCTCATAGTTATCTGTTTACGAGACAGGATTCCTGTAGATCGCTAGAGTTTGCTCAGAATCGGATGGCCCGTTAGGTAATATAAGTCTGGTAAACTTCGCCACAGGTAAAGATTTCTATTTAATTTTAAATTTTAGAATCGTTCAACGTATAGCCTGGGATTTTACAATTTGATACTGTAGCCGATATCTCAATATTTCTTGGCTTTCATAAACGTACGAGCTGCGATAAATGAGTTACGTAAGGCTTTTATTGCGACGATAGTGGCGTCAGGTAAATGAGGTACTAACTTCCTAATAAATGCTGATGTCTGCTTCGGGTCTTTTTCTGCTGCGAACATCAAGATGTTCCTGTTGGGCTTAGATTTTATCTAAATATTGGGAAGAACAATATATTGTAGGAAAAAACACATACGCCTCTCTAGGCCGAAGAATCGAAGCTCCATACAAATTATGTTCGGCACTCCTTCGTAATGTGAGAAAAGTTTGCCGCCAGAACGGTAGAATGAGTTTCGAATCAAGCAAAACTCTAAATTTCACGACCCTAATTGCACAGAATGTTCTGCGCCTACATTTGATTTCCTCTACTGTGGCTTCTGCTGAAAGACGATTACGAAGCGCCATAAGCATATGGCGTTTCTCCAAAAACTATCGCAACTTCTACTCAGGCACGAAATTGATGATAGATGCAGGTATATTAGAGCCACACTCATCTGTGTTTCCAGATACCAGAGCTTAATTTACGAAGAGGAATGGTCCACTGCAACGCGCAGTTGATTTTGGACAATTAATAGTTGTAACCCTATCTGACCTGCATCTCATGCCTGCATTGTGTGATGTATTTCTGTAGCTAGTGGTTTTCCTTGCTTGGCCTAAAGCAATGCTTTGTAAATTAACATTCGGTACAAAGACCGCTGGAAATTAGCGGTGCAGATAACCGTAGGACATTTTCAATTCGTTCCAGTGCACTTTGGTTGAATGAATGCATCTAAGGTGTTCCAAAGAATGATAGACCGTTCGTGATCGACTTGCCTTGTTCTGTAGTGTTTATCAACAGTTTCATTATTTTGACAACCATCAGACAAAAAGTGCGTGTTTGTCTGGTGAAGATGCTGTCTTAAACTATAGAATGGCGATTAAATTTTAGTCTAAAGAGGGTAAAGATAGGTCGGAAAATGCGGTTTCTGGGCTATTCAGTTTCAGCAAATATACGTATGCCATTAAATCTTAACGTACAGCCTGTCACGGATTATCTAGTTCCAACCGCTAGAAAGCAATTGCGCCGGTTTATTGGCATAATGAATTTCTATAAACCTTGACTCGTTGAGTATACAGCCACTTAACAACCCTTTTGTAAGTGGACTAGTGTTGAAGTATCGTTCCACATGGCAAAATATTTTCTTAGCCACTATCAACAGTGCACTACGTGTTAACGTTATATTCCAAGGAAAATAGAAAGAGTCACCAATATTGATTTCAATGCTACAATACGAAATAATCTCTCTCTCTCTCGACTTTGTGCGTTCGCTGCCTAGTGTTTCGTGGTGCTCTCCATGGTCAATATATTAACCAGATGGATCAAAATTGTACCATTCTAACAAATCAAAACAGAGAAAAGTATAAGGTGCTTTAAAGAGCACCTGCTCAGACAATTTGGCGCTCTAAAAGTTATTTTTTCCTACCAGTGTGCACAGTTTGAGTCGAAAAAAGCTAAATAATTTGTGCAAGAATCTTGATACAAAGCATTTCCGAGCTCCAACAAACGTGACTGCATGTTGAACGCACCGTTTGATGAAAGGCATCCTACTATATTAGTTCCACGAGGCCCCGGTTTCTATTTGGACAAATTACTTTTATTCAAGCGGGCCATGCAATTAACAGCATAAATAACTATGGGAGTTGCTCCAAAAACCATAGTCTATGGAGTTCTGATACGTCTATCATGCGAACCCGTACGTCAGGTTGTGTGTGCTAATCAGAAGCAAGTATATGCCCGATGACCAATACGCACCTGCTTACATAATAGGGAACAATTCGTAGTGGCTTTGGTGAAGGACACGGCGTTGCACACAGTCAATGAGGGTTCGTATCCGTTGGAGAGCATTGTTTTCAAAATCATTCAAGAGAGATCCCGTTCTGGGGCAAGTGAACGATTTATCAGGGTGTCAAACAGTCTCCTGAGTGGAAAGGTATTGCAGTGGCAACATTTTAAGCCTTGAGCGCCAGAGACTCAAATTCAAACTAAAATGAATTTCAGGCAATTACGCGACAAAAGCGCAGAACTAAAAAAGGAGAAGAAGAATAATTGAGTCACCACCTCATCCGAATGAATTAAAGATAAACAATAAAATTAGAAATTAAAATTTTCTTACTAAAGTGGCGCGCTTTCTATGAGCCAACTCCTATATATAATTATACCTAATGAAGAAATGTGCGTCAATGAAATATATAGAATCACAATTTTCTTTAGATAAACCAGTTTATATCCAAGCGAGGTAGATTAATACCGTAAACATAGAATTGAGATATGTTAAGTCTCGACTACAGGAAACTAATATTTTTAGCAAGGATGGAATCAGAATAAATGACACATCGACGTATACCATTGACACTTTTTCCAATGCCAGTCAGCAGACTTCAGTCACGAAAAACATCTTTTGCGCAACAAACTGCTTACTTATCATATAAAAATGCCGAGCATGTTGCAGAAAGATTAAATGCTAAAAGGTTTACAGTTTGTGCACTTTACGGTTTTAGCTGCTGTGAATTGCACATTGCACTATATTTGCTTTAACTTCGACTATTTCCAGCTTTTATCAGTTTAGTGTTTTTACGCTTCGGCCGTTTTCGATTGAGATTTGTAAATTTAGTAATCGAATTTTGCGAAACCATTGAGAGCACAAATTGACCAATCTCCGGCATTTGCTTAAATCTCGCCATCCTCAGTGAGAATCATTCGATGAAGTGCGTGTCAGATCTTGCTTCCCAGTATCAACCTTGTAGTTAGCGGTGATATGCTATATTAATGTTAACATCGAGAAGAACTTACGATCTTCAGCTACACTGACGTGTGAATAACGTTTGTACGATAGAGAGATATGTTTCGTTAAGGCAATAATGGCTCGTGTTTATGATAACAGCTACAATTTAAATCGTTTTTCAAAGTTCAAATAAAAACTAATCCATCTTGTCTAACCAATTACACAGCGTAGCAAAACTGACGTCAATTGAAGAAACTGACACTTTTCGAATTTGTATTCTTATCATCAAAACTCGACGGTAAACTGACAAACGATTGTCAAACGAAAATTTATACGTGAGGTTTGGCAAATAAGATACGCGACTGTTAAGCTCGAGACCGATGTTTATTTAGTGTAAGAAATAATTATCTGAACTATCACTTATTTGTTAATATAATTTGACTTTGTTTTTCGTCCATAATAATGATTAAGGCTAAGGAACAAATCTCCTGCGCTGTGCACAATTTTTTCCTTCCTTAGATCAAATATCCTCAAATTTTATTCAAAACAATGTCATTTGTAAAAGTAGATTATTTATCTTTGCATCATGTCAACAAATATTATTTTCTAGGTGAACATTAAATTACGTGCAAGATCAATTTGCATCTTGGATTACTTGAAATTCGTACATATCAATTAACAATTCTTCAGTAAATGTGCATAATTTATTAGAATCTTTAAATGCTGTTCGATCAATGTTTCAAGTAATGAAGGAAACTATCACGCATTTCACGATTTTGACTAAAAGTTGAACATACATACACACTTTGCTCTTGTCATGCTTCGTTACATTTAATTGCTGCAAACGTTTTACTGATTGTGTAAAACTGCGAAATTTTAATATACCTTTACGTATATCGAAGAATGAAATTTGCATCATACCGTAATTGCAATCAGTATTGAAATGATTGTTGTTACAAAAGGAACATTCGCTTTTAGGGTATTGCGTCTATCGTTTCTGCCTTTCTTCAGAATTTACCACATGCTCATTTGTTCTTAGTCATACCAATCTGTTTGGTGCCACATGACTAAATATGCGTACAACTCAGTCTCGGCGTGTAATTTCTCGAGTCTGCAAACTTTGTTACCTTGTTTGTTCAAATGATGCAGATATTACCACACACTATACACGGTTGCAAAATTTCTTACAAGAGAGTATTATTTTCTGTTGTATAGTAAGCATGAAAATCAAAAGACGCATTGGGTGAACATTCGCATCCGAGGTATATTGCCGGTGTCTAGAGTACGCTCGTATACACCAGATAGTTGCAAGTTGGATGGCGCTATAAAATGCTTATTTGTGGGTCCGGCATTATAATGGAAATCGATCGACTGGCTAACAGTCGCCCCAGGTATATTTTACAGATATCGTCGTTGAATTTGAGAAATATATTTTACGAGTAGACACAACGTCTATATGCACTGGGTAGTGAATACAGTTTTAATGCAAAAACTGTTAAAGGAATATCAATCATTTAAAAGAAAGCAGATACCTGTAAATAAACACGTGCCATTTGGTATAGTCTAATTAATAGGAGAGGGTTCAATATAAGAAAGCGATTTTTATAAAACGGAAACTCATATTTTCAAGTCAAATAAGCAGTATTTGTTTAAAATTGGCATCTTAAATAAACGACAGTTGGGATCATCAAACTAAGAGGAAAGACCGAAAAATTTAATATCGTAGACTGCGGGAAATATTCAGAGCAAATGTGTATCCTCTTAACTTACTAGTGACAACAATGATGAATATCATGGATAATAGAGTCGTAGTTATACGGACTTTAAACTAAGCAAGAAAGTTTAAAAAATTAGCATTAAACTACACTACATAAACAGATTAATTTAGTTTGTCAAATTAATATGAGATTTTACAGCCAAATTTATTGTAAACCAGCCTTCACACCTCACATTTTGACTTGAGTTATTTTAATGTATTCTGCTAACTACAATGAAACTTTTTCATATGTATATATATATACATATATATATATATATATATATATATATATATATATTCAGCTGTATATAAGGTATTTTATGTATAGTAACAAGTAAGTTTAAAATGGGACTAGAAGGGTAAACCAAAATCAGCATGAACGAAAAGTATTATCTTATGTGCACGTTCATTTTGTGCTAGCTGGCGACTCATCATTTGGAGCCGGTATTATGTTCTTTACCTAATATATATTTTGGAGAAAAATGTGAGACAATTCGACGTTACAATCTTCTATACGAATGTTTGTACCAGTAGTTGATGAATTAACTATATTACAATAATACGATGAAATTTCTTTTATTAGGTTATATTCCAAGATATTTGCTTGACCTATAATTAATTTTAACTGCCTTGCTTATTTATGTGTTTATTGCTAACTTGTAACCATTTATCCTGACATTTATTTACAACCTGTGTAACAGTATTACTTATCTCTCCGTGACAAAAGATTTAAACCACAAGTACGGCACACGACAGCGATTATAGACCAATTATTTAGATATATGGAAAAAGGAAATGACATGTAATTATTACGGTGGTTTTAGCTAGATTAACGTACACTTGTAGTCTATTGTATTTAGCTGAAGGCTTATCATTTATATAGACATCCACACACATAATGTATGTTTAGCTTATAAAATATCAACAATTTTTACGCGACCCCTGTACTTTTAATAAGATGGACATACGCGTGTTTGCTATTACGTTTAACCGAGTGCTTCTCAGATATGTAAATATGCATACACAAACATACATGAGGCAAGTTTTCCTAGTGAAACGTTATTAATATATATATATGAAATTTTCCAATGAGTGTAAGTGAAACCATCTAAACAAAATGTATATTTCCCATTACACTGGATGGCCTGTCGAAGAACTTCATTGTTTTTTATCAAGTCGCTCTAAATATGCGTTTACAAACAACGTGGAGAACTTAGAGCTCATATGAATATCGTTGTGTTGTTGGTGGAAATTGCCCTGTCGATAAAAGTGTGCACTGGTCTGCGATATGTTAAAATCCGACAGAAGAGTATACTATTACAATTTTGTATGAGCTCTTGCGCACCTGGTAACAAATTAGTTCAAATATGACCAGAAGGTTAAACCAAAGATAGCATGAACGGAAAGTATTATCTCATGCAAATTCGCTTCGTGCTAATTAGCGAGTAATCCGTAGGAGCTGGTATTACGCTCTTTACCCACAATATATTTGGGTTAAGTATGTGGGAAAATAGGACGGTACAGTATATATTGACAAACAAATTTAATGAACAATCGCTGATGCGCCGGTGATTAATGTTACCGCAGAGAATGCACAAAATTGATTAAATTCGCATTGGCAAATGCAAAAACAGGTAAACCATGTATAAAGAGAATAATCTAATGTACACATGATATCACCTTCACTGGCGATCCATCATTAGGAGACGGTAATTCATCCTAATCCAAATATTTATTGCGTCGCGAAGTGTGGGGTAGTTTGACGGAAAATCACCTATATGACTATGTAGTCAGACAGTAATGTAACTTATTTAATTTAATGTCTTCGGAAATGTGACAGTATATAATATATATAGCGAGCCTGTAAATGTTTTCAAAATAGGCTCACTTACACCGAAAATGAAAATTACAACCAATCCTGAACATTTGCTACTTTAGAAAATCCGCACACGCTGGACACTATCGACTACAATTTACAAATTTACCAGTAATCATTACATCAATGAAGTAAATATATAATAGTTAAATATTATTTTGTTGCGGAGAACTAACGCATATTTATTTTTTGAATTAGGCACTGCACACCTAGCAACAAATTAGTTCAAATGGAACCAGAAGATAAACCAAAGTAAGCATGAACAGTAGGTGTAATTTCAGGTATGCATGGGTGTCGTGCTTATTGACGAGTCTAGAGTAATGGCCGGTAGTGCGCCATATACCAACTATATATTTGGTCTAGAAGTGAGGAACAGGTGAACGGATTTTGAGAACCATTGCTTTTGTATCCTGTGCAGAATTGGTATTTGTTGTATGTAATAAGTTGGCTTTGAAGTCGCATTGTCCACTACTTCATATGAAGTTAAATCCATTGCTGAATGGGTGCAAATTCGTATAGACGATTGTACTGTACAACTCTCCCATATTTCTTGACCAAATTTATGGTTAGTATAAGGTGTAGTACAGGCTCGCGCTGATGATTCGCCAGTAAGCACATTTGTGCTGAATTTGGTTTACTCTTTTGATCCTATTTTAACTAATTTGTTTGTAGGTAACAACGCCTAATGCACAATTGCATATAAATTGGTTCTCCGCAACAATATATAGCCAATAAATGTTTAATTAAATGATGTCATTATTACAGCGAGAAGTGATAATTGAATTCGATCAAGGCCAGAGTGTATGGATTTGCCGGAGAAACAGGTGTTCAGAAGTAGTAATTCTCAGTGTTGGTGAGCTTTCGCATACCGTGAAATCCATTGTGTTGGTACCATGTACCGACTCGGCAACAATAGTATTTGTACCATGTACTTATTCGGCAACCATAGTTTTGGTACCTTTACCGGCTCGTTGTGTATTGTATATAGTGAGTTGGCTATAAAGCCGCATTTCGAAAACCTTTGTATTATGTTGACTCTACTACTGCTTTAATACGCATGCTTATTTAAGATATTACCGTCAATTTATGACGCATACATTGAACACACCTATAGGGGATGTTGCGCGTAGTGCCAACACCGATAACTTATTCAAGTCCAAGTGTACAACCTTGATAACTGTGCTACCTACAAGTGTGTTGTCGTGTGTTGATGATGGATCTACGATACCAAAGTGTGAATTCGAACGGCATGGATGCACTGCGCACAAAAGTTTTAAGAATAACTATAATTATTTTGATTTTTTTTTATATTTCAAACATAGATGCTGGCTGTCTTTTCAGAACCACGCTCATTTGAATGGGGTTTCTCTTTCAGCAGTAAATGAATTGATAGCATTCGTAGGTTGGTAAAATCTTGAATACTATATATTTTTAGGTTCTCCGATTATTGGCCTTGATTGATGGGTTCTCACTTGTCCCTTCTTTTTTAAGCCTTACATTAGCTGCTTGTCTGAAAATGACGTTGGAGCATGATTTTCCACCATGAAAAACACATAGACCGACCCACCACGCCCCACAGGCGGCGGGTACACTATGTCGAAATAAAAACGATATCGTACTGCGGCATTAATATTTAAATCGCTGACCATTTCTACTTTCTGTGGTGTACAACGATGGCTTGTATTGCACTATTGCTGCAACGCCATTTTCAGGCAAGCAGCTGATGGAAGGCTTAAAAAAGAAGGGATAAATGAGAACTCATCAATCAAGGCCAATGATCGGAGAACCTGAAAATGTACAAAATTCAAGAGTGCTATCAATTGTCCCGCACAAGAAAAATGCGGTCAAATCCACAACAAGAAGGACAGCACTGAGCAAAAAAGTCCAACATTTAAGTAAATGAATTACTAATTTTCTTCTTAACTATAAAAAACAGGTTTATATTTTTTTAACAATGAAAGCCAATCTTAACTAGAACCAAGAAGAAATAGATAAAAATTAGGGAGCATTCTGTCAATTATCTGGGCTACACCCAATTTTGGCTCAACGTAAGTGCACACTTTTCTTGCCGGAATCAGTTTCTGAAGAGCTGTAGTTCAACAAATTGTTGCCCGATTGTTACTTGTCGAAAAATAAATTGAAGGACGTTGAGCCTGTACTAGGTGTCAAGTCAGTAACCTTCTAGGCATATTCCAATTTTACACTCTTATTTATTTTTAATTTTCTGTTAGTGCGCTTTTCGAAATTATATAAAAACGCCCATCTATATACAGCGAAAAGTCTCATCTCTTTTTCTCCTTGGGAAAGTTGCTACTACCATCATATAAGCTCGTATTTTAACCGAAAACAAGTTTCAAATTATTTTATTGACAGTTGCATACTGAAATTTAATAAAATTGCGATGTAAAAATAGAGAATTTACTTACACAATAATAAGCGAAAATTAATATAAAATCACTGTTAAGATTATATTTTCAATAAAAAGACGTGGCAAAACGATTCAAACATTTGCCACAAGTTGTGTTTGATTCCTGTGCGTATTGTGTCAACCCTGAAGATGAGACTGGAAATTCAATCTCGAAATTTCTGAAAAGGAACAATGGAAAATCTTGTTCCAATGTTATTTGCTGACAATCAGCTGATGGAAGGCTTAAAAAAGAAGGGACAAGAGAGAACCCATCAATCGACGCCAATGATCAGAGCACCTGAAAAAGAACAACATTTAAGATTTTACCGATCTAAGAGTGCTATCAATTGTCCCGCACAAGAAAAATGCGGTCAAATCCACAACAAGAAGGACAACACTGCGCAAATAGATTCAACATTTTAAGAATTAAATACCCCAAAATTTTATTAATAGGACCTATTTACATACCTATGAGCTAAATCCGAATAAAAGTTCTGAGGTGTTTGGAAAACTTTAAGACAACCGCATAATTTCATCTTTCGACAACAAAGTCAGCTAGAGATTATTAGCCTATTATCATGTTTGTTATACGAGAAACTTGGAACTCTGGATGGTATACTGTCCAACTCTCCACCGATATATTAAAGGATAACTTGTAAAAGCGACCTATGTGATATTGGCATAATTTATTAATTTAGAATAACAGAAAGTTAAATATAATTAAGAACAAAATGATTGCAAAATTTGTGGTAATAATGAATTAAATCAAATTCGGGACATGAGATATACAACAAACATGTTTTTGGCCAATATAAAATGAAAGCAAATCTAAAGACAGCCACTCATACTGGCAAATTTCGATCTCTCATGGAGTACGACAGCGAACTGACGAATGAAGATGAAACAATAATCAATAATTAATGTATTGAAATGAAACTTTTGCTGTCATAATTGGCAGACTTGCGTAAACTGTACTTGATTAAAATACCATTATAAGTCAATTGCGTCGGATTATTGTTAAAATGCATTTCTATAGACCATGCTTTCTGGGGATGACGATCGTTCAACAACCATTTTCTGAGCTAAATGTGACACCGTACCGTTTTGCTTGACAGAGAAAGCTCGAAAATGAATAGAACTGATCGCTTATTCGCATATATTTTGGAAAATCCCGGTGTCAGACGCCTCATTGAACAAACTGCACAGAAGAGCAGTATCCAGTCCATTTGGTGCTCTACATGTTATTATTACTTATACGAGTGCACATTTTGAGACGGACAAATTTAATTACTGGTGTAAAATCCTTGGTACAAAGCGCTGGCGAGCTGTGGCTTATCTAACTCCAATTAACGCAACGGATAGGCGAGTGCACCGGACGATGAAAAGGAACCTAAGATACTGGTGCCACAAGACCTCTGGTTACTCTCAGATCAAAATATATCTTTTCGAGTGGGCCATTCAAATCACAATATCAATAGCTACGAGCGTTGCACTGGAAACCATCGCCGCGCGCAACCGTATACCCATGGCCGCAAGGTCACTGCGTCATATTAGATATCCAAGGACGTCCAAAAAAGCTACCTTAGGCCGTGTACGCCAACCAACGACAAGCTTGTATCAGTCGACTTAAATGTATTCGCTTACTTGCCGGGATCTACGAAGTGGCGGTTGTGGTGGAGGTCACGGTGCTTCACACTGTCAGTGATAGTCCGTATCAGGTGGAGCATGTGGACGCGATGCACGACAATGTGGTCATGAATATGTGCCGAAATCGTCTCTCGAGTGGAACGAAATTGCAGTGACAATCCGCTTGTCCGAGAACGCCTGTTAGTCTATTTACAGGTCATATACTTTTCAGACAATTATGCGACTAAAGTATACAACTAAAAAAGAAAACGGATCAAGTGAATGCTGGTGGCAGTAGCTCATCATCATGAATTAAATATAAACAAAGAATTAAAATGTAAATTGGTTTTTATTAAGGTGGCGCGCATTCTACGACCAAATTCGTGTATGTATTTGTACGTAATAAATAAAGGTGAGTCAAGTAGTTATATGGCTTTAAAATTTAATTTAGATAACCCAGTGAATAGTTTAACGAAATAGATTAATACCGTAAACATAGAGCTGCGTCGACGACACGAAACGATTATTTTTAGCAAGAATGGGATCCGAATGAATGACACAAATCACATCGCCGTATACAATAGACGCGTTTCCATTGCTAGTCAGCAGACTTCGGTCACGAAAAACATCGCTTGCGCAACAAACTGCTTACTTACTTATCATATAAAAATGCGGAGCATGTTGCAGAACGATTAAATGTTAAAAAGTTTACAGTTTGTGCTTTTTACGGTTTGAGCTGCTGTGAATGGAAAAATGCACATTGCACTTTATTTGCCTTAACTTCGACTTTTTCCAGCTTTTCTCAGTTTAGTGTTTTTACGCTTCGGCCGTTTTCGATTGAGATTTGTAAAGGTAGTAATCGCATTTTGCATCATAAGTGTTTCAGTTTTTCATCCTTAACCGTGAAACCATTGAGAGCACAAATTGACCAATCTCTGGCATTTGCTTCAATCTCGCCATCCTCAGCGAAAATCATTCGATGAAGTGCGTGTCAGATCTTGCTTCCCAGTATCAACCTTGTAGTTAGCGGTGATATACTATGTTAATGTTAACATCGAGCAGAACTTACGATCTTCAGCTACACTGACGTGTACCTAATGTTTAAACGATACAGTGTCTGTTTCGTTTAGGCAACAATGGCTCGTGTATATGATAACAGCTACAATTTAAATCAAATTTCAAAGTTCAAATAAAAACTAATCCATTTTGTCTAACTAATTACGCAACGTAGCAAGACTGCCGTCAATTGAACAAACTGACACATTTCGAATTTGTATTCTTATCATAAGAACTTGACGGTAAACTGACAAACGATTGTCAAACGAAAATTTAGACGTAAGGTTTGGAAAATAAGATACGAGATTGTTAAGGTTGAGACTGATGTTCATTTGTTGTAGGAAATATTCATTTGAACTAGCACTTATTTGTTAATATAATTTGACTTTGTTTTTCTTCCATTATAATGATCAAGGCTAAGGAATAAATCTCCTGCGCTGTGTACAACTTTTTTCCTTTCTTAGATCCAATTTGCACAAATTCTTTCAAAACAATGTCATTTGTAACAGTAGATGATTTATGTTTGCATCATGTCCACAAACTTTATTTTCTAGGTGCACATTAAATTACGCGCAAGATCAATTAGCATCTTGGATTACTTTTTCTTGAAATTCGTATATATTAATTAGCAATTGTTCAGTAAATGTGTATAATTTATTAGAAACTTGAAATGCTTAAATACATTGATATACATCATGTTAGTACTTTGTACCTTTTCGGTACTATATTTTTGGTATCGGTTACTGACACAATAGTCATAGTGTTAGTATGCTTTACAGATTGATATATATATATATATATATATATATATATATATATATATATTATATGGAGTGAGTTAGCGTGGAAGTCGCATTTCGTGACTTCATAATGATGTTAGCTTCACTGCTAGGTTTACGCATCTATCAGGGAGATTGTTTACCTATTATCCCACTAGTGGGCCACTGGCTCCTACTGATAAGTCGCCAGTAAGCACGAAACGAATGTGAATGAGATTATACTTTCCGTTCATGCTGTCTTTGGTTTACCCTTCTGGTCACAACTGGACTAATTTGCTACTAGGTTCGCAACACCTAAAACATACTAACTTTAAATGCTGTTCGATCAATGTTTCAAGTAATAAAGAAAACTATCACGCTTTTTATGATTTTGACTAAAATTTGAGCATACATACACACTTTGCTCTTGTCACGCTTCGTTACATTTAATTGCTGCAAACGTTTTACTGATTGTGTAAAACTGCGAAATTTTAATATACCTTTACGTATATCAAAGAATGAAATTTGCATAATACCGTAATTACAATCAGTATTGAAATGATTGTTGTTACAAAAGGAACATTCACTTTCAGGGTATTGCGTCTATAGTTTCTGCCTTTCTTCAGAATTTACCACATGCTCACTTGTTCTTAGTCATACCAATCTGTTTGGTGCCACAAGACTAAATATGCGTACAGCTCAGTCTCGGAGTGTAAGTTTTCGAGTCGGCAACACCCATATATATATATATATATATATATATACATATATATATATATATATATATAAATATATATGGGTTAGGGAATATACAATCCTATTTTTCCACATTCCTCATCAAAATATATAGTGGATATAGGGCGTAATACTGACTCCTACTGATGAGTCGTCATTAAGCACGAAATTTATGTATGTGTACGAGATTATATGTTCCGTTCATGCAATCTTTGGTTTATACTTCTGATCATGTTTTGTTTTCTATGCTGTTCGGCTGGTTTAGTACAACGGGATTGGTGTTTATTTCAAGCTCAATAACTTGATTTAAAGAATTTTTATTACCACCTGCACGGTCAATGATTGATTTATTTTCTAACGATATACGTGTGGTGAAAACAGAAAAAATGTTATATTTTTGACAGCATAGAAATTGTATAACCGGCAATTCCAGTCAAATTTACTTTATTCCAGCCTATTTCACGTAAGAACCGCATACCTGATTTTCCATAACTTGTATATGCACCGGGGTTTTATCATCATTTGACAATTTGTAATCAGAATCTGATTATGATAACGGAAGTTCGAAAATATGTGTGAATGATTGTGGTTTTATTTTTTGTGCGACTGAATAAGGACAATTGGATTGGTTTTTTTCTCAAACTCACATTGTAGCTTCGTGTTTGTTCTTCCAACGATGGCTAGTTCATGAGCAACATATCTATGGAATCATTTCAACGCTTCTTCAAAATCAACATTAATTTTAATTGAAAAATATATCTTCCAGTTTCGATTTATTGATGTTCTATCAAATTTGTTATTTTGATGTGTCAAGCAAGCGTTTTTCTATATCGATCAAAAGTGAATGACCTGAAACTAAATATGATTAGTTACTTACCGCTTGGCAGGCGATAGACTGTTTTCATTATTTAGTTTATTGATTGACGTCTTCAAAACTAACAATTCGTCTTTCTCGAGACGATTTTAGTAAAGTTATGATATGCAAACATGTTAAAGTGAAATATTTTCTTATTTTATTTTGTGGAATGACAGAACATCTGGTGCCATGGTTCTATTTATTGCACCTAGTTTATACACACGCTGGCATTGCAGAGCGCCAGAATTTAAAGCTATCTTAATGCCGTTAAAATAGAAAATTTATCCTTTAGCTTGAAATATTCTCGAATTCATTTTCTGTCTGGATTCATAATTTGGGGAAGCTATAATGCTCCCGGCCGTGGCCAGTATAAAGCGACCAACTAACTTACATTAAGCGGAAGTTTAAAAAAACTATGGAGACAGCCGGAAACGCATCATTTGGAGTCGCAGTATTGTCGTTGATATTACTGCCTAACAATTCTGTTTTTGCAGAATGCGATACTGTAACTCAGAGTACTCAAACATATCAGCTAGTCAGAAGACGAAGACTTATTTTTCTGACGAGGCCAAAGAATAACCAGGACTCTGACTTAGAATTGGAGACATTGGAAGCGAGAAATATTTAAGAAAGCATAGGGTCGTTACATTTAAAAATTTTGTGCAGCCAAAATACTTGTGTGCAACTTTAATTTCGGGAAAGAAAATAGCCCGTTATAGCTCGCGTTATATTTTTTTAAAAGTTTTAGAAGGTAATTATCCACTTCTGTTTCATTCTAATTGACAACTGAGGTAGCAAATGGACTGCAATAGCACACAGGTTATTTTGTAATGCGGAGACGCCAATAACTGCATGCCACAGGTGCATCGCAATAGTTTACACCATACGGTAAGGGACGAACAAGAGTTCGCTGCTTTGGCCGTAAACGAAAATCGAGTTCTGTATTCTTCCTTTCTATTCTAAACTGTTGTTTTTATTATAATTAAAAATTTCAAGAAACAATGAAAAATCGATTTCTTGCAAACAAGTGATCTGGTCTGATTTAAATTGAGCATGATATAGCGCACCAATTCTTCAAGTTTTTGATGATTAACCTTTAATGTTGACCACGTAAACCTATAAAGGAATTGCGGAGAACAGTTATAATAATTATCATAATGCGAATAATGACCTTCTCACAACATTGCTCTTTCAATACAGAATATTAAGGCCACTGGCGCATTTCAATTTCGAAAGAATGTTTATATATACGTGCGTTTATATAGATCAAAGTAACCTACCAATGACCAAAGAGTATTACAAATTGTTACAATGGGTACTTCTTCGTATTATCATATCAATACATATTTTGTACCTATATAGTTATGAACATTTCAGCAATAAATTTAATTCAGAAATTCCTGTCAGTTTTGAGAAGACGAGTAAAATTTGGAGGAGTATAGTTTTGGAAATGCATGTTATGGCAAATGACCAGATTTAATGCCTGTACGTGCTTTATCTATTTAAACAAACCTGGATGCAATTTTGCAATCCTAAAAGCTGCCTATATAAACAAATCTATTTTGTTTTTTAATTAAAAAATTGGCCCCTACTCAATTTTTGGTTTACTTTTTTGTAAGACAATTCTCTGTAGAATTGTGAGGTTAAATTCATTTTTGATATTAAACTATCGTTAAAGTAATTTTGCAATTCGAGTATTAATTCATTTCAAAATTTCCAACCATATAAGGAAAGAGATAATAATGCTTTGCATAGAAGACTAAAGATTCTATGCATATTTTCTTCTCAGGACACCAAAGAAGAAGTTATGAATCTAATTAACTAATACATAAATATATAAATTATACGAATTTTGTCAAATTTAACCAAAATGCTTGTAAGAAAGTTAATCTTCAAATAAAATATAAACTTATTCCCAAGTATAGCTTTTTAAACAAATAATTTTTTGTGGAAAAGAGCTTTCACCCAATCTCAATTACTGATTTACTGGAGACTTTTAAATAGATACCGTCATATTTTCCCACATTCCTCGTACAAATATATAGTTGGTAAATGGCGTAATACCGGCTCCTACTGATGAGTCGCCAGTAAGTACACAACAATTGTGCAAATGAAATTATACGTAGTTTTGATATGTTGTTCGACGACTGGTTAAATACAATTGGATCGATGTTTACTTCAAGTTAGAAAATTTGTTTTAACTAATTGTTATCACCACCCGCGCAATCAATGATTGTTTGCCTGTATTCACAACCACCAGGGCGTGGTGGATTTCCGACCGGCAATAGGATCTCCTATAAAATACCACATGAGCCCGACGACGGCACCATGACTCGGCGTGTGTTCCCCGCCACAAAAGGGTTCAACAGCCACAGGATTACATGGACTCCTGGACAGTACCACGTACTTCCGAATGGCGAATGAGCTCTCAACAGCCACCGGCAACCATGCAACTTACTGCTGCCTTGCAGACTGCGCTTGGATGTGCAAAGGCTAGAGGTGCATCCTCGATCAAATAGCCGAGTGGTGAGGGGACACCATTTGTACCAAATTCCCAATAAACTCCATGAAATGTATTTCTATGGAGCCGGCTTATCCTCCAAAAGGAGTCAGCCGCAGTAAAGTAAAGTAAGTAAAGTGTATTCACAACGGTGTTTAGTATATTTTTAATATTAAACTTATCTTTAAAATATGCCTATTAACCCTTATCAGTAAGAGTATTATGCACACCAACCAATTCAGTTAGCAAATTATAAAGCGAAAAAACGCGCAGTGCCTGATCTAACAGTGTTAAATAATTCTTTAAATCAAGTTTGCAAGCATGATGTAAACACCAATCCCATTTTATTTAATCAGTCGTCGAACAACATAGCGAAACCACTAACAGTCGCACGCACTGACGCTTTTCGACCTTCCATGATCACAATCAGAGTACGACGGCAAACTGACTAGCGGGGATCAAACCGCGTCGCATATATATGGAAAGTAAAATTAGATATATCTCTCTTACATCTAGTAGTCTCGAATACATTTTACTTGACTGGAAATGTCGGCTGCACGATAACTATGCAATCACGAACATTAAATGTTTGCAGCTTTCTCCACATATACATATATAGGCAATACAATTAAACTATAATAGATTGCGCGGGTGGTGGTAAAAATTCTTTAAACCAAGTTTGCGAGCTTGAAGTAAACACCAATCCAATTGTATTTAACCAGTCGTCGAACAACATAACAAAACTATCGCCAGTCGCAACGCACTGACGCGTTTTGACCTTCCTTGATCATCATCAGATTAGGACTGGTAAAATACAATGGGATTGGTGTTTACTTCAAGCTCGCAAACTTGATTTAAAGCATTGTTACCACCACCCGCGCAATCAATTATTGTTAAATTGTATTTTCTATATATGCATATGTGGCGAAAGCTGCAAACACTTAATTTTCGTGACTGCATAGAAATTGTGCAGCCGACATTTCCAGTCATGTACAATGTATGCAAGACTACTAGAGGTGAGAACCGCATATCTAATTTTGTATTCAATATATGTGCAATGCGGTTTGACCCTCGATAGTCAGTTTTCCGTCATACTCTGATGATGATCATAGAAGGTCGAAACGCGTCCTTGCGTTGCGGCTGGCGGTAGTTTTGTTATGTTGTTCGACGACTGGTTAAAAACAATGGGATTGGTGTTTACTTCAAGCTCGCAAACTTGATTTAAATAATTTTTACCACCACCCGCGCAATCAATTTTTGTTTAAATTGTATCGTCACTATTTTTAGAGATATTTATATTCCTGTGTGCACAGAACACTTTTTTAGTTTAACATTCTTTTCGTAAATTACGTTATTTTTTTCTAGAACTGCCACTTTTGTTTGTTTTAATTCTTCACCATATGTAAACTTAAATCATTTGACCTTGGTTGGGTTGATCGTATTTGGTACTAGAAAATTGTGATTACCTCTCACTATGAAAATTTGTTTTGATCCAAGACGAGTTACAATGTCAATAAATGTGCGTAATGTAATTTTTTTCAATGTATATTCTATTGTGAAATAAATAGTCATTTTAATGTTTTTCATTAAAATGATGACAGACTAAACCGGGTGATAGTCACAAACTGGCACACAAACAGGGATTTGAACTATGGACCGATGTCCGTCGAGTATTTAAAATAGTATAATTTTAATAGAACCATTGAATACTCGATAATGTGTAATGTAAAGACACAGGTGGTTTAGTTCGTTAATACTTGGCAACTATGGGTACCAACGGAAAGCAAGGCGTTTACGATGACATTAGGACAGAAAACTTCTTAATTTTAAAATTTATCGTCGCTGATGTAAAGGACAATATTAATGGGGTGGGTTTCTAAATTCATTTCAATCTGTTATTAGATAAAAAACCTGGACTATTAGAAGAAACACGGCGCCAATTAATGTTGCCAGTACATACCTCTAGACTCTTTAATTGCGTCATTTACCTTCCTGATTTCGTTTACTAAACTGTCTATTGTAAAACTTTGACGTACTGCTGTTTTATCAATTATATTGACCAATTAACGTGGATCTGTCTAAAGAGCAATTTGATGTATCCCGAGGTCTGAAGAAAATCTGTACTATCAATGGAAGAGTAGTCACATTTGAAGCATCACTTTGAATTCTTAATGACCACAACCTGCACACAGAAATTCACGCATACACATGCAAATGTTAATGTGAAATTAACCCCAATCTCTAATACGACTGCTGCAAATGAACATGGATGAAAAGGTGAACAATACTATTTGTAATTCATTCAATCAAATAGAGATCCATAGCACATATTTGAAGATATGTACCTGTTTTGCTTAATATCCACGAAATAAATAGGCCATATATTCTTATAAAACTTACTCTAGACTATTCAATTGGTTTTCCAGGATCATATAAAACATATATTTATAAAGCATTAACTTAGCATGATACAAGATCTCAAAGGCTGATCAACAACTAGACTGGTTTTTTTCTATTTTGCAACCTGACAAAATGTGTAATTTAGTCTGACTTAATATACATGGTCAAAGTCCTAGCATTAGAATTCCAAAAACTATAAATTCCCAAAATGGCATGATGTCTGTTCTAAAGTGACAACTAGGAGATGGCTAGATATAACTTCAGGTCGAAATAAATTACAAATTTGTTCCACCTATATGAAAGTGTAAACAGATAGAAAAGTTGGTATATGATATAAAATTGTGCGTAATATGCGGTACGGATAAGGCAGCGGAAAGAGTCTCAGCTCCAAATAAATTATAACCCTTTAGAATCTCGTCCGTGGCATATCCTGGACAATAAACAAACAGTTTCCAATAAGGACGAAACTAGGCTTTTGGATGATTTGTCTTTGCTACATGGTGTAATTTCGAGGTTGTACTGACTAAACAATATAAAATCAGAGTCCTGCCGTTATGTTTCAATTTAGTATATATATATATGTTGAGCCTGATTGTGGGGGTGTTTTTTATGGCCTGGATGCAAGTAAATTGTTGTTGAGTTTTGTGATTCGTGGCCAGTCGCTTATAATATCATGATGAAGAATATTTTAGATAATGGCCATGTTATATTTGCATAAATTTATAAAATCCATTTACTTTGATGAAAGCCAACAATTTATTCTAAGGAGAAAGTAGCCCTAAATAATCTTAAATTAGTTATTTTTGGATAAATTAGCAAATTCATTGAGAAATGAATGAATGGCACAAATAAATATCTTTGTAATATTGAGTAGTCACGATTTGATTATGAGGGTGAGTATCAGTTTGATTTTGAACTACTTTTATATTTATTTGCAGCAAGCTATAACTGGTTTTGGGTTAATTAAAATTTTCATTTTAAATATTTGTGTTTGTATGTCCATTTACGAATGGATGGTATTCTCAGCTTATAGAAAAGCAACATTTGACATTTGGCCAACCTTCTATCGATTGATTGGAACTTTGCCTGGATTTATAATTGTTGACTTTTGGGTATTTCAATGACTCGTTCTCGTATTTGCCTTTGTTAAATTTTTCCGGAGTTGTGCTATTTTTTTTATTCTGGTATCAATGTGGTATATGTAGATCTTAGTATTAATCGATAGTCAAAGTGTAATGATTGGAGCATCGATAAGGATAATGAGAGTATCATTTGTAAGGCTGTTTATGCTTCAAATTGCTCCCAGTCTGACTGAACATTTCATGAGCTAACAACTTCGAGTAGAGGATTTTCGCTCTATACATGAATATTTTCAATATTTGTAATGATACTTGACTAATCGAATACAATTTCAATTTGGTGCAACACGTTTAAAATTGGGTTTGCTTGCTTCGTTAATTTTTTTGTTAACTTAGTGAGAATGGACCAACTTAAGATGGCTGCGAATAAAGGCAGCCGAAATATTTTGTTGAAGAAAGAAAACTACTGGAAAACAAACTTTGTTAGTCAAAACGCAGATCAGGTTAGCTCCAGTTAATTATTTATGGCTTCTTATGCATACATTTAATCTTCTAAATTTGCTTTAAGTGGAAAATTGAAAATCATGAGGGGTTGCTCTGATCTTAGTTTTATGAATGTTATTCAAAATCGCCGTCTGCTCTAACAGTTCCAGGCTATTAGAATCATTTTCTAGGTACTTTGTTGAAAATATTTATTTTGCTTTGAAACAATTTTCTTATGCCATTTTTACGTGCTACTAAACACACGTGTTTGCCATAACTCAACCAAATGGAAAGGCATAAAATTGAGGCTGAGGTGACGCCTTTCTGTTGTTACCTTCTTTTGAATTAAATTGACATATATATTGCCAAAATCTCATGCTTTCTCATTCATTTAATAAAATATGCATTCTACATCAATATTAATCAGCATGTTATGTTAACCACGGTTTAAATAATACTTAACGTAAGCATTATTAGAATTAAAGATGGCATCTATTTGGTGTTATATCACATTTGATATAAGAAATATAGTCAAATAGAAAGATTATATGCCATTTAAACCTAGTCTATGCATTTTATGAACATTTTATTAATAACACTAGAAACGGGATAATCTAATTTTTACATTACTCTATGATTAACGAAGTCTAAAATACTTTTGTTATTCAATACGCAAACCAAATATAATTTTAGGTTTATTAGTAAAATGAAAGATTTAGGCACATAACACCAGTAGCCATAGGAGATATATAAAATGTAATAGTTTATATATAGTAAAATAAATATAAATTTTACAAGCTTTCATAACATTATGATTGTCAAAAGTTGACAAATAAAATAAAAAACACCTGATTTTCCAGTAATAGTTATTTAAAGTACAATTCAGCAGGAGTCATTTCTCTCAACGGGATTTTAAATAATTCTATACATTGTATATTTTTGAGAATACAAGTAACATCTCTCAAAATAGGTACGGCAATCACAGATAATTCCGAAAACACTTGCAGATCCACGACTTCTTTTACTTGACACATAAGCACTTGCAAAATGGTTCATATTGATTAATTTCTGACAGTAGCATAGTCTTTTGAATAACTAGTTATGTGAACATAAAAAAGGTAGTCTAAATTAATATATACAGTTTTTGTCTGAATTACAAAGGGATAGCATACCTCGTGCTTCAAGATGTAATAATTACTCGGCGGTTTGCAAATAGGGAAATAATAACTAGTATGAATCAGAAACCCATAGACAACGACCATGGAAAACAATGAATTATTCACGCATCCATCATTCAAAAGTCAACTGTCCAAATGTCGTTTACTTTAAATACTGCGTGTTGAAATTAATGTGTATTCGAAACACTAACAAATTATGCGCTACTTTAGCACTCAACTTAAGAATTAATGCCATCTCTAATGAAGGAGGTGTCTGAACATCTCGACTCTTCTTCGTGGAGAAGCTAACTTGGAGTAAAATCGTACTTTCTGCCATCTGTGCTGCAATCGGTGGAAACAACGATGCACCTTTAACGAAGTTACACAGTTAATAATTATTTTTCGCAATAGTTTTACGGATCTTTAAATGTACACTGGTATCCATTTTTTAAGAAAAGCACTAGATTGCCAATTATGAACAATACCGACAACATATTATCCAGCCTGAGAAAATTCTCTTCATCTGGATGACAAAATTTAATCAAGGATGGCACAAACAATGCTATATTACTTAAAGGATCTTTGAGTCTAGTTTCGGACACGCAGCGCCTAGCAATTTCTAATTTATCCCAGGTAAGTGCGAACGCTTTTTATTGCCCAATTTGTTTTCATGTCCACGCATTAAATGCGCATACGTGAATTCAAAGTCCAAATTTAGGATGATAAAATAGAAAAATGAAAATCATCAACTAAAGTTTAATCCTTAATGAGCCATCATAAGTAGTTTTCAGAGTTTGTGCGTCCGGGATTGGAACAGAGCGGGAATTTAGTTCAGTCACGCAACTCATAACTTACGCCATCGAAGCCGCAAACTGCACTCAACATTCAATAAAGTAACAACTTAAACGAAACATGGTGCACGACAGGGAATAAATTAACTACCTTATCCCTGTTGGACTCAACAATGTGTTTGCATCCACTGTCTTTGATTTGACTCCGAATATTTCGACTTCCGGTTTTGGAAGCCGTTTTGTTTGTAAGATGTGCTTTACCTTGAAAAAGTCAAAATATACGGAGTCAAATTGAAGAGGGTCGATGCAAACACCTTATTGAGCCCAACAGGGATAAGGTGATTAACTAAGGTGTTTGTTCAAATTTTCCTCAAAGTGTATATCATTCAGCATAGCGTTCGACATAAATGTCCAACTAGCCAACGTCCAGCTTTAATATGAAAATGGACACAACACAAACCATGTGAATAAAGTTAAAAAAGTAACATGGAAAATACGTCAATATCATTTTTAAGAATTAACGGCGTGGTTTTTCCGTTTTTTTCATTTAGCTGCAGACCACGGAAAGTAAGCTATCATTCTCAATCGATGACTCCATTCAATTTCATCTGTCTTCGGATTAGTAAAGCTTATTTAGGTACTAAATACGGTGCTATGTCAGTGAAGTTACAAAATAAATATCAACACGTCAAGAAACAATAAGTAAAGCAGGTGGAAAATATTCGTCTCATTAAAATATGTTTAAAACATTGCATAATTCGTAAATGCATTAAATTTAAATTTCCATTTCATTTAAATGATAAAGGTAGATCTCTTAAACATGAACTGACTTTGAACATAATGAATACATTGATTAGCGATTTAGAAAAACACAAATACGAACTAATCAGACAGAAAACTAAAATAAGATCTTTGTTACTTTCCTTTCTGCACGCGGATAACTTTAAATGTATAGAGGATTTTACTGATGGCGCATGTAATAGAGAGATAAAAAAGGTTCAGTTCAGGCATGATAGAAAGTTAGAAAATTTGGGAATCTATAGACAGACCATAACTAAGACATGTCCTGCTGTAACTAATCGAATGGTAAACTTTTCTAAAATAAATTTTAATGAGAATCAGCTAGAAATGCTTAATCGTGGTCTGAAAACAGCTATCCAAATTGAGATATCACCAAAAAATGAGATAATTACTGAGGCTATCAAAACAGCACAATTCCTCTCAGACAAAGGTAAGGTTAGGTTTTGCGAACCTAGTAACAAATTAGTTCAGTTGTGACCAGAAGGATAAACCAAAGGCAGCATGAACGGAAAGTATAATCTCATGCACATTCGTTTCGTGCTTACTGGCGACTCATCGGTAGGAGCCGGTATTACGCCCTTTAACCACTATATATTTGGTAGAAGAATGTGGAATAATAGGACGGTACAATTTATATCCATCAGGTTGGTATCATGTACCGACTCGGAAACCATAGTGTTAGTATCCGGTACTC